>JARYMX010000138.1:0-67797 GCA_030169165.1 Centaurea solstitialis
ATATAAGTTAACTTAAGTAATAAAGTAGTTATTGAGTTATGATGAATGATAGTCACGAAGGATGTGCAAAGACTCGATCTCATTTCATTGTTAGCATGCTCGATTATTTTAAGAAAGAGTTGATCAAGGGGATCCAAGAGATTAGGTTTTTGATTCTTTCTGATGAGGGCCTTTGTGTTCCTCTTCTCGTTTATTTTATTGACTATGTTTTGTTACTTTTTCTCGAATCATTTGGTTATGATCCATTCCACCTCTTCGAGAATATTGCCTTATTTTAGTTGTTAAGAATTACTGTTCTTTATTTATATAAATTTTATTACATTTTGAAAAGAGAATTAGAACATTCAAGCTAAATTAGATATCATTTCACATCAAGAACTCAAATAAAAGCACTAGGCACTTTTTACCCACTCATTAACTAATAAACAAAAAGGTAGTTATTTACTTTTTTATTATTGTGTTATATTAGTTATTGCATAAACCCACCACGAAACATTACAATTATTGCGATGGCGTATGCGAAACTATATATTTAGTATTAGATAACATCCAATTAATAACTAAACTACATATCAACGATCGTTTTCTTCATTCCCTTTTATAATTATATGATTTACACATAAAAACAGTGACCACTGATCTTGACTATTGATGGAATTCACAGTAACGCCTTAAAACTAAAACAATGAATAATCCAATGACTATTAAATTAACTTAAGTTTGGTGAAAATTGTAATAAATAGTTACAACTAAGGCTATATGCTGGGAAATCTACAAGCCCTCGTTGCCGCATTAGCTTTATTCAATTAATGTCACCAAGTCCTTAATACGAGTATTCCTATCCTCACAAGCCCTCACTATTCCCATATCCTTAATGTTTTATTTTCAATTTAATATATATACATATATATAAGGTTAGTTTTAAATGTGAACTCAATTTTGGTTGTGAACGTGAGGATCACCAAAATCGTGTCAACCTGACAATATTCACTTTGAATATCATGCATTATTCAGAGTGAATAAAATTTAGACGCCTTTATTTACTCTGAATAATGCATAATATTCAAAGTGAATATTGTCATGAGGTGCGATTTTAGTGGTCCTCACGTTCACAATGAAAATGAGTTTTGTTTCGACTTTATTTTTAATATATACATATATATTTCAAAAGAGAGAGAGAGAGAGAGAGAGAGAGAGAGAGAAACGGGTATAACATCAGGCTTGCAAGCCCTTAAAGGAACCTGTCGGAGACGTCCGCTGGGGGCGTACCCTCCCAAGCATGCAGGCAAGCTGCGGGCAATACTCCCAACCTAATAACTTATAAGACTTACCTTCTACTCTTACAAAACGGTTAGTTTTATGAAAAAAAAAATCAAGTATCATAATAGATTATTGAGTAAATTATGGATTTGGTCCCTGTGGTTTAGTAGATTTTATGAATTTCATTTCTAGGCTTCACTAATTACGGATTTAGTCCCTATGATATGTATTTTCTTTGGGATTTAGTCCCTGTGGTTTAATGGCCATTCAATAAATGTATGCATACAATAGGAACCAAATCCAAGAGAAAATGCATACAGCAGAAACCAAAACCAACAAAAATCGCATACCATATGCACGAAATCAACAGAAAATGCATATCATTTGGACCAAATTCATAATTGATGAAATCTAAAGACAAAATCCGTAAAAACCATCGAACTACAAGTACCATATCCATAATTAACTCTAGATTGTTATATAGAAATTTAACTTTATCGAATGAAAGTATTAGGTCACACACAATAGAATGTCATTTTATTAGATCGTTTTTCAAGTGATGTTATATTAAAAGATGAGAAAACTACATTTTTGGTCCTTATGGTTTATGTTAATTATCAATTTTGATCCATATATCAAACTAATTAAAATTTTAATCATTACGGTTGATGCTTTGTTTTATTTTTGTCTCTTTAAGTAACTCTATTAAAGAAAAAAACTAGCTAATTTAAGGGTAAATAGGTTATTTTACTTTTTTTTTATTAGATTATAAAATACATTACAATTTTAATCTTTATTATTTCTTTTTTTCTTTATTTGTCTTTCCTATATTTTTCAATATTCTTTTTCTATCCTTATTAACTAATGTTAATTTTAACAAAAACTATGTATTTTATTTCACAATTACATCACTAAAAAATCCGACTTGTTAATTTGTATATTGAGTTAAACTTATAATACTTTTTGTTGTAAATTACATAATTAGAAAAGTATTTTCATACTTCTCAACATTAGGGTTGGTTCACATAAGATCAATTTGTTTTCATGACCACATAAGATCATATTCTTACACTTAAAACTTTATAGCAAAACTTTGTGAATGTAATAAAATACGAACATTGACGGTAAAAAGCATCGTTAAGGTTGCTTTTACGGTATTTTTCTATGAAATTTCAATTGTAAAAATGTCATTTCATGTGTCTCACAAAAATACTATCGTGATATATATATATATATATATATGTCTATAAAAATCAAAATTTATCTATGTTTATTAATAAATATATCATTTTAGATATTTGATTTAATTAAAAAAATTGATACACTTTTCAAAAAACATATTATTAAATGCAATATCTAAAAATGGTTCATTTTTATTAATAAACATAGATAAATCTCGATTATGGTCTTAGATAAATAAGAAAAAGGGATACATTTTTAAAACCAAACTTAAAATACAATTTCTTATATTAGCGTAGACAAATTTATGTGTGTGTGATAAATTGCATACAAATAAAAAATGTTTAATACCATCGATATAAAGATATCGACAAGATGTATTTAACTGTGCAATTTACAAAATAAACTACATATTTTTAGTTTTTTGTTATCATTAACTAGTTAATATGATAATGATAAAAAATTAAAATTGAAAAATGTTTCAAAAACAAAAAAAAAACAACAAAAGATGGGGACTAAAGTTGTAATCTAATAAAACAAGAGAAGAACAAAAGACAAAAAAATAAGAAGTAAAAATGACCAAAATACCCTTAAGTTAACTGGCTTTTGTTAACTAGAGTTAGCAGAGGGGCTAAAATTGAAACAAAGTGACAACCACAGTAACCAAGATTGTAATTAGTTTGACATAAAAACTAAACTTGATAGTGAGCGAAAACTACAAGGGCCAAAATTGTAATTTACTCTAAAAGATTAATATTTTGTTTATATTAACAATTCTATAAAAACTTGTTAAGATATGCCGACAATCTCAACCAATCACAAGTAGCACCTTTATTTAGGATGTATAATTGTTTAATTCTACAAATATTTGATGATCTATAAAATGATAACTACAATGCAAGTCGTATATTATGTGTGAAACGTTTTGTCACTTTTGAATGGAAAAAAGATAAATTTCTTCATTGTATGGCAATTCATTGTTATGGATCACATTAATAGTAGTTAACTTTGAATGTTTGCTTCTTTATGTTTAAAAACTCTAATTTTCTATAGTTTATATATTCGTAAATGTTAATTTGAATCTTATTTATGATGCTTAATACAACTTGCATCAACTTTAATCATAACCCAAATTGAAAAAATATATTTTGCAAAAAACTTAGTCAACAACTTTGACGTTTGTTATATAAATTTTGTGTAATGATTTAGAGTTCTTAATTTTGTACGAAGACAAACTAAACAGTTTATGTATCAATCAAATCAATTTACATGGCATTAACTTGGTTGGTATCAATCTAATTAGTTGATAGTACGGTATCAACAATCTAAACTCAGCTAATGTACCATGATAATAATGAACTGCACAATTTACCTTTCTATTATTTATATCAGTGGTGCAACATATTTTGACTTTATATCATTTTCATTAAATGACTATGGAAAATAGTATTTCTTTTTAAAAAATAATATAGCGTTAGTCTTATGAATATTAGTTTTTCATTGAATTTTTTTCTTGCTTAGTTACATAGTAAATAAACAGTGTGTACAAATAAGATAAAGTGAAGATGTTATAAAATATATAAATAACTCCTTATACATTTATGTACGTAAGAGAGAATGACCAGTTGTATCAGGTTGGAACATGGAAATATGTCAATCCTCTTTCTAATATGAACTCCTTGGAAAAGGAGGAAGTATAGGGAGACCCATTCTACCATTTTGTGATCATCATTAGTAATTGAGTAACCAAAACTCCCTCAAGATTTCTCTATGAAATTCAAAGAAAGGTCCGAAAAGAAATGAAGAGGCAAAGGGGAAGAAGTTGTGTTCTTGAACAAGAAGAAGACAACACATATGCAATGAAGTGAAAAGAAATAAGCATCAATACTACAAAACAAATGATTTTTACTCATAAATAATCTTCCATGTAAATTTTGGTCGATGCATGATTACTGATGGATCATCCAAAAAAAATAGTTCGTTAGAATTTGATGTTTTTTAAGAAAATACCAACAGATCATCGATATAATACAGAGTAATCCAACTAAATGACCAACACTACCAAAATATCTGCAAATCTCGACATTTACATTTATTTGTCATTAACAATATGTTTCAAAATTTAGTGTCCTTTGAGAAAAAATATTCGTTGGGGAACCCGTTAAAAGTAAAAATATCCGTTCACCATTGATTATAGCCGAATTCAGAATCTAAAGCAATCCAAAAAGTATTACAATTTATGTTAACCATTACAACTAAAAGTAAATTACATTCTTTTTTTTTTCTTCCAAATATGCATATCTAAATGTCTCAAACATAATGATAATATGTGGGTTGGTTATCTTAATTATAAATTTCACATAATACTGGAAAGTTTGATTGGTTGTTTGTCTTTAACAAAGTAAAATAACAATAAACTAATTGAAGAGTCGGGACAATGTTTCAACATGTTTAGGTAAACAAGTTTGAATTTTGGCATGGTCAACTCTAAGTATTTAAAAAGCAAAAAAACAGCTAAATATGATAAAGTATAATAAAATGTGCTCTAAAATATAATAGAAACTAAAGTAAAATACAACATTGGTCCTAATGTTTAATAATTTTTCTAAAAATATAACCTAAACTTCAATAAACCAATTTTTAATCTTTCGAGTATGCATAATGCTTTGGAAGTAAAACATGACCATTAACTCTATTCCTTCGACAAAAAATAAGGAGTAAAACCGTTCAATCATGTTATACTTCCTACTTTCAAATATCACAAAACATCAGGGACCAAAATTGTAGTTTATTCATTTTGGAATTAAAATTAACAATTTAATTCTAGTTTTTTATTCAAATATAAATTATAATTTAATTAAAAAATAATAAGAAAATAATTGTAAGAGTAAATTATACTTTTGGTCCCTGTAGTTGTCACCCACTATGAACTCTCATCTCTCTTTTGAAATTACAGCTTTGGTTACCGTGGCTGCAATTTTGTCCCTCGAATTAAATTCTGTAAAGAGGCCCGTAATTCAAGGGGTGTTTTGGTCCGTTTATTCTATTTTGTCATTTTATTATCAAAACCACATTTTCTCTAAAGACCACCCCTAAGCCAAACTCCGTGTCCCCCATATGAGAACCTTTACGCCGATTTTGGCCTTCGACTTCAAAATAACTCGTTTTCTCCGATGAATCTGTCCCCTCCGACCATCTTCTCTGATAAAGCCATTTTTCAACATAATCCTTAATGTATGTCCTTGATCAAATCTTCACGAAATCGAAGCTAATCTTCGCCAAATCAGTCGTTTATGTTCTTGCAAAAACCAACTGTAGATAAAACCCCCAAAATGAGTTCAATTTTTGTAGAAAAGAATTGCAATGAAAAACATCAAATTGATATTCAAACTCCGTACTTGATTTCAATTGCAATATAGAACATTGAAAACCTAAAAAACCTAATGATATGCATCCATGTCCCGAAATCAGTTGTACAACAAAACTGATATGAAATCTGACTTTAGATATGAAAAAATAAGATGACAATCCATTGACTTAAGAATCAATCATAAAACATAACTGCCACGACGAACGCCTCACACGTGTAAATCACAGTAGGAATGCGAACAGGCCACAAAGGGCAGTACAATCCACACTGGTCACTGTTATCGTTACTTTAAAACTTAGCTTGCGAGATCAAACACGTGTAATTCACAATGCTCTTGCGAACAGGTCACAGTGGGCAGTACAAGTATACACTGGTCACTGTGATCGTCACTTCAAGTAATAGTCAGTAAGATACCAGAATCGTTTCCACAGGGACCGGACAATCAAGACAATAAGGTTCTCATGAGCTCCTTTTTACGAGTTTTGATTAGAGAGGAAGAGATAAATTGGTTTTGGGTTTTTGAAATATTAATTACGAAGATTAACTAAGGACTAAGTAAACGATTTTTCTAAGGTTTAAAAGATAGGGACGTAGGAATAATTTTCCCCGGACTTTATAAGAAATACTTTGGCCTAGTTGGTGATCATTGTGTTGTGGGACAGTGGACACTCTCTGTTCACGAAAGACCCGGTCCTATCTCACACTCACACTTTCTAGTAAAATCTACGGTCTCAAAACTCAATTATCAAGTCAGTGGTTGATCCCCGGCGAATCCTCTCGGATTTCATAGGCTTGTGCTTAAGCAATCGCTCTAAGTGGCCTCGGTGGGAACACTAGGTAGCTTGCCCGCTTCTTTTGGTGGGAATCTGCCCGCTGCCAGAGGCGTAGTCAGTAGGGGGGCAGGCCGGTGCTCAGCCCCCCCTAACTGACAACGTTTATATAATATATGTTAGAAATATTAACATTTATATGTGTTTAGTCTAGTGGTTGAACCCCCCTTAACAAACTCATGGTCTGGAGTTCGAAACCCATGAGCGAAATTTTTAGCCATTTTTTTAATTTCCCCCTTTTCAGCATATTTTTGTTTTTAAGTTTCTATATTTTACTTTTTTATTAATTTCCTATTTTTTAGCATCTTTTTGTTTTATATACAGCATTTTTACTATATTCAAATTCATAAATCTTTTTTTTATTATCAATACCTATAGATATTTTTTTACATTTATAAAAAGTTTTCAACAAATGATATTACATTAAAATCAAAATAAACTAACTCTAGATTTTCATGATGTAATTTTTATCAAGATATTGTAAAATCTACTTTCTAGCTCATGCATATGATACAATATTATAGACGGGGTTAGCTTTAAATCTGAACTCAATTTTGGTTGTAAACATGAGAACCACTAAAATCACATCACGTAACATTATTCACTATGAAGAGTGCATAAAATTCAGAGTGAATATCGTCACGTGACGCCATTTTTATGGTCCTCACGTTCACAATGAAAGATAAGTTCGCATTTAATTAAATTTTCCTCTATATTGACATTATTCATGTTATAATTATAAATTTGTAAAAATAAGGTTAGTTTGATGATAAAAATATATATTGAGCTCAATTAGTATACATTGTTTATCTCACTTTTAACATTTCACAAACAAAAGTCACAATATTCATGTTTTTTTATCTTGTTGTCTACAGTCGACCTTATAACACTAAAAGTTTCTCTCAAAATCTCACAAGACTTGTGACAATAAATACTAATCACATATCTCACATTAATAATTTGCTTGAATACCTTAAATCAACAAGTTAAATTGATTCCGTTTATTATTTTCTAAGCCCCTGCTAACCTAAAATCCTAGCTCCGCCCCTGCCCGCTGCACTAAACCCAACTCTCGTTGGTGTCGTAAGGACCCTCTCGAATCCCCTAGTGTCACTCAAACTCGTGTCACGGCGTCTTACCTATCTCTAAGTCAAGACTAGACATTAAACACATTCAAGTGATCAGCTCGTTTGCATTATTAAGGCTTTATCGAATTATAAGTGAACAAAATAACTTGAGTTTTAAAACACGTAAACTATTAAAGCATTTTTCATAAACTCCGGATACTTTTTCATCCTACATCCCTAATTACTACTAGTGCATAATGAAGAAAAGAGAGAAAACAAAAGTAAAAACGTTTAGAAAAGTCATACTAAAAGATTACGAAATTTAATTTAAAAAGCTACAGTGCCGACAGAAGCGGACACTGTAGTTCCAGTAGCTAGACGTACAAACTACGAGGTACGAATTTAAAACTACTTGCTGGAAAATAAAAATTAGTTCTAGGCTGAAAATAAGATTTAAACTAAAGACTTACTACTAGTAAATAAAGTTACTTTTACCTTACAAATAAAACTAAGTTGAAAGAAAAACTAAACTAAAGCTAGCTAATGGATTGAGGATGAAATGAGATAAGATGAGGTAAGGGTGATTGAGCCTTTACACCAATATCACATATTTATATGGAGCTTTGGGAGAGAAAGTCTTCTCTTCAATAGTGCTTTCACATGGGTTAGGCATGGGAGTCATACCAAGGAATCCTTGTACCACTAATTGGTCCTTTTCCCCCCAATTATGCAAGAATCTTGACTTCTTTTTCCACAATATTCTACGAGCCACTAATAGAACCATGCTGCCTCAAAAGTCTTCAAAGATGACCAAAAAGTCTTCTTTAAGCTTGAATTTCCCGAATTACCCTCGTCAGCTCCCAGTGGGCACTCCAAAGTCGCTGCACAAGATTTTTCCACAAAATACCCCAAAACACGTAATAAAATCCACAAATACTACAACTCACTAAATTAGCTCAGAACATTATTTTTAACCAAAAGATTGGGTTTTTTCAGACCAAAACGGCTATTTTACATAAATAAAAACACTAAAAAGAAACATAAATAACTATAAGAATTTATAGTTATCAATAACCCATATGAATTTAGATTTAATTAAAGACCAATCATCATATATACGCGTAGAACATATCCAAACTGGCGATGTTCTAGATGATTAAACTTAACCTAGAAGAAATTAGTTTCAAATTAATTATTGGATTTTGCCTGCATAATCAACATAGACAAAAGTAGACGACGTTCACGATGGTAGTCTTTGAGGCGGAGGCACAAAATCAACAGTAGTGGGTTATATGGTGATTTGAGATGGCAAATGGATTTCTAATGGCGATGGCTATAAGAAATTGGTAGCAGTGGCGTCTCTCTCGATTTCAAGCTCATCCCAATGATGACAAACTTGAGGTTAGGGTTCTTCTCCAGATATGGTGCTTGACAACGGATAAATAAAAGAGAGAGATAGAGAAGATAAGAGAGAGAAAGAGAAATTGTCGCTGGTGGTGGAAGAGTTTGCTGGAGATCTTTAGCGAAACATAGTTAGAGCCTTGGAGGCGAAACCGATACGATGGGTGTTCGATTGTAGCTCAATATGTATATTTTATGTGTGTGTGTGTGTGTGTAAAGACATGTATTTAATTTTTATTAAAAATTTAAGGAAACAATACAAAGACTAAAGTAACAAATTTTTTTTAAACAAAAGTTAGTCCGAGGGACCAAAAGTGAAACAGATTGGCTACCACAATAACAAAAACTGTAATTAGTTTCAAAGAGGGACGAAAATTGATAATAAGTGGCAACCATAGGGACCAAAAGTGTAACTGTGAAAATAATAACTATATAAAAAATTAGAAGTTAATAAAAATAAAATATTTTAGGTTTTTTGGTAATTCAGTCAAAATCAATAGAAGATACTGTAATAAAAATCATTATTAGTATACACACGTGTGTGCGTGCACGTACACACACATACATATATATATATATATACACACACACACACACACACACACATGACAGTTCGGCTGCAAACTTAATTGTGAACGTAAGGACAGTCGAGAGTGCGTCACATAAATAATCATGTATTATTCAGACTGAATAATACAACATATAGTATTATTCAAACTGAATAATACTACATTCAGTTTTATTCAGTTTGAATTATACTGAATGATGTATTATTTAATCTACATAATACATGATTATTTAGACTGAATATGGCATGCGACGCTCTCGATTGTCCTAACGTTCACAATGAAATATAAGTGTTCATTTGAACCTAACCATATATATATACACACACCATACATATTTTTACATATTTATTTAAATAGTAAGAGCTAATTATGGATTTGGTCCATAAGATTTAGTTTGATTGAAAGGAGATCTATAAGATTAGTTAATAGAGAATTTGTAGTTTACTTTGAAAATTAAAGTTACCTTGTTCTTTTTCATTATTGAACAAGTTCCTAGCCTTAACCCTCATTAAAATTGATTTATTAAGCTCCCAACGTGCCTCACACGCGAGTGGCGGTCGTTTTATCAATTTTATCTGAGAATCACAGAATGTTTTAGTTGCACAAGTTTGCTTGCAAAATGCAAAAACCTTTAAAACATTTAAGGAAAAAAACTTAAAAGAAAAAACCTCCACCCCTTTCCCTTGTCAGATTAGACCCACCCACCATTATCTTCTTTGGTCACCTTCTCCTAACAGTACCACATTTCGTCAACTAACACACCCTAGAACAAACCATCGACACCAAATCATGCCAAAGTCCAAACTCTAATAACCAAAACTTGAAATCAAAGGTGCATGATATATATATATATATATATACATATGTTGATAGGGTTAGGTTCAAATGTGAACTCAATTTTGGTTGTGAACGCGAGGACGAATCTCAGCAACACATCTTCGGTTACGGTGGAGGTGATCATGGAGGATTGACGCGATTTATGGGAGGGTGAAGATTATTAAAGGAGGGGACCCGGTCAAAGCTGTCTTTATTGATCGGATGAGTGGTTGAGATTCGTCCTTATGTTCACAACCAAAATTGAGTTCTCATTTGAACTTTCTTCTATATAATATATATATATACACACATATATTGATAGGGTTAGGTTCAAATCTGAACTCAATTTTGATTGTGAACGGACCACTAAAATCGTACCACGTGACAATATTCACTTTGAATATCATGCATTATTCAGAGTGAATAATGGCGCCTAAGCTTCATTCACTCTGAATAATGCATGATATTCAGAGTTCGTGGCGCAATTTTAGTGGTTCTCACGTTCACAATGAAAAATAAATTTTCATTTGAACTTTCCTCTATATTGATGTAACACTAACTAATTTTTTATTTATGCGATCACAAATGTCTTTACATGTAGGCAATACAAGTATAAGTGTATAACGTTGTACACAAGTCTCTTTGATGTATAACCTTAAAAAACGTAATATACGTATACAATTATACTCTATCTTCAACCATATATTGGTTGTTATATGAAATGTAATTTTTTGGGATAATGAGATTCTGGTGACGAAAAGCTGACGTCATATTTTATATAAAAAAATTAAAAAGATAGTTGATAGAATCATTTTTGTAATCATTAAAAAAGTAGTAGTGATTCCAACTACTCATTGACTACATGAAAATAAATAGATGTAATATTATATATACATAATGATGCATTGGAAAGATGGTGGAAGCTCCAGTGAAATGCTTCAGAAAGAGGTAATGGACTAGAAATACATGGTCCATCATATCAACATCTGCTTACAGATAATAAACCACATAAAAGGAACTTAAGATAAGAGGGATCTCCAACCAACATTTCCTCTTCTTCCTTCAAATATAAATTATTCATTTATACCCCACCATTATACATATATATATATATATAATCCTTTTCTTTTTCTTCAAATTTTATATTTTAGTTATCATGCTTTATGTCGGTTCCAAATATATAAATATTTTGCAAATATATTAGTATTGGTTAGCTAGTATATCTTAGATCAATTCAATAATCATGAAGTATAAGCTGTATTTGTTTGTAATAATTTTAAGATTTTGAATTTCAAGATTTAATTATCTTGATATATTGTGACGGATCTAGAGAAATTTTCTAACGATAACACCATTTGACAATAAGAAACGTATGTGAAGATACTTTTTACTAAAACCCCATTTACCAAACGCTTACCCGTGTAACTGCTTACTAACACAACTCAACATTATCACTTACTTAATGGGTAAGATTTTAGTCCACAAAAACGCTATTGAATACAACAATTTACCCGGTAAGCACTAACCGTAGTAAGAGACCACGACCGTCACCTAATTACCAGGTAAGACTCTCATCCTTGCCTTCGCTCTTATTGGGGGTAAGATTCTTGATCCTTGTCGTATGCTTCCTGTAAGGTAATATGACTTGGTTTAGTGGTTGGTTCCTCAAATTTTAAATGAATATGGGGGCACATAGCAAGTTAATACGGTGACACTTTCACAACTATATATTTTTACACTACGATGGAGGAAGAATACGGTGGCATGTGCCACTGTAGGCACTTAATTAGGTCCGTTTGTGTTGATATATATATATATATATATATATATAGGCAGGTTCATACGAGAACGCTAACTTTTTAAGAAAACACGAAAAACTTTTTTATGTACAAAATCATATATGATTCACATAAAAGATTCACGTACAAAAATTACATAGAAAATCATATATGATGATTCACGTACAAAATTAGATATGATTCACATACAAAATCATATATGATTCACAACACTTACATGCAACTTACCTTGCAAAAAATTCAGTTTTTCTTGTTCCTGTTGAATCATATATGATTTTGGAAAGTTCAAATGAAAACTCATTTTTCATTGTGAACGTGAAGACCACTAAATTCATGATATTCAAGTAAATATTGCCACGTGACGCGATTTTAATGGTCCTCACGATTTTAGGGTTTGATTCAAGCCCCTAAATGCTAATTTTGAAAGTTGGTTTTCAGAATAGATATGAGATAAAAGTTGGTATGATTTTAATGCAATTTTTACAATAATAAATTGTAGGCTATTACATTGATCAATGGTACGAACATGAAACCCTTTGCCTTCAGTTTTTGTTTGTCGTTTTTTCTAGTTATCAAGTGCAAAATCGAAAAGATGTAAACACATCGAATAAATACATGTAAATATTGACAATTCGATAATACAAAAAAAAAGCCAACAATGATTTAAATGGTCAAAAATGAAAATTAAAGAAAGTTTGATGCTTTTGCTTATCGATGATATTGTACGTTTTATTTTATCAACTATTTTATTTGAAATGTCACTTATTGTCTTAAATCAATCAACGTAAACTCTAAAGTGAAAGAAGAAAAGATAAAAGACCTAGATGAAACGATCTTACTTGTTTCAAGTATATGTTGACTTCTTTCATATTCAAGGAACCCCTTTACAAAATGAATGAGGTTATCACTTGAAGGCGATAAAAAATTATAGATATATATCACCTAGATGAACACTTTCATATTCTAAACATCTTTAATAAAATACTTTTTTGGAAAGAAGGCAACACTCCTGGTAATGTATTGAAAAAGAGAAAACTAAAAACACCTAGATGACGAGGGACTCCTATGAAAGAACTCCTCCCATAAAGGACATACCCAGTAAAAGAGAGAAGTTAATTAGCAACCAAGAAAAGATCCGATATAAAAACAACAAAACTAACAGCCAAAACTCATTCTCTCTCTCTCTCTCTCTCTCTCTCTCTCTCTCTCTCTCACTCTCACACACACACACACACACATAGGGAGAGGTTCAAAAAGAGGTGAAAATAGTTGGAAGTAGAGAAGTGATTGTGGCCCTTCTTTCGGTCAACATTTGCGGCGTTGACTGTGAAACACCGGATAATTCCTCGAAAAGGTATGTAGAAAACAAAAAAGTATTTCCTAACTTTCACAATTAGACGACAAACAAGTTCATATATGAACTCGTTGATTAATATATGAATTACACGGGTTCATGTATGAATGTATATTTCATATATGAATCGGTTATAAAAAAATTAATATGTGAATTACAAAAGTTCATGTATAAACGTATAGTTCATATATGAACCAGTTAAAAAAAGTTAATATGTAAATTAGACAGATTCTTGTATGAACGTATAATTCATATATGAATCAATTTAAGATAGTTGATATGTAAATTACACTGTTTACATATGAACATATAGTCCATATGTGAATCATACAGGTTAATATATGAATCTATTTTTTTTTTTTTTTTTGCAATAGTTACGAAACTATCACTCTATTTTTGGCATAATCCAAAATTTTGATCAGTCAAAGTCACAATCTTTGACCAATCAAAGGCCACAATTTTTTACTAGTAAAATTTGATCATATCCATACAAGGGCTAGAATCACTTATCTACTTCTCATTTTTTTTAATCATTTCTCACTTCAACATTTGGCTATATTCTAAAGTTTATGAACAAATATATATCAATATAATTTCCACAACTAGTTAGTACTTTCTCCACATTATATTTTGGACTTATGAAATAGAATATGATTCTCTACGTACTACGCATTAAGAGAGGATTAAAGCCATCCGTGACATGATATTTCTTCATTAGTTTAACCATCAACTTGGTGAAATGAATTTTGGTTATTTATTAAGTTATCCCCATGTTTTATTTAGTTTTCTATTTACTTATTTGAAATTAGCTAGAGAGCACTTACGTACATCTAAAAATTGTTAATCATACATATATTATTTTCTATTTTATTCATCGATTTCCTTAAACTACAAAAAGAATATATAATGGACAATTTGTAATCATTTAAAAGAGAAAGAAATATTATACGTGATATGTTTAATTATATTGCATGTGTCTATAAAGTTTGATGTTACTTTCCCTAAGTTGTTGACAATGATATTTTTGCTTATAATTAGAAAACAAATTTCTCTTTTCATGCCAAAATATACCAATTTCTCTTGTATAATTAATAAATAAAGTAGATATTCTCGATCCGTTCCAAATCTATCTAATATTTGTTAAAGAAATTGTTGAGATTGAATGTTTTAATAATTTTCTTAATCTTCTTTACCAAAAGTTATTTGAAGCATTTGATCATTAATTATGTTGAATACTCATCAAATATTGCAAATTGTGAGTTCAATAATTGAAAAAGTAGCGTAAGAAATTGCATATATGCTTTTGTGAAAAAGACAGTTGTTTTGCTCGCTTTGATTTGATGTGAATATGATGCTTTACCCAAACATAATGGGGTCGTTACTTAACTAAATTCTACATTCAATCTATTTATAAAAAAGTACATTTCTTACATAAATAGGAAAAAATATATTCACTTTCATATCTGGACCGAACATGCTATTTATCTCGGTTAACATATGCATAAGTAAAATACCAATTTTCAATGATTCATGTTTTAAACCCTTCATTTCTTATATATCTTCCAACAATATTTAACCATCTTATAATTAGATAGATAAATTACTTTTAATCCCTTACTTTTTTTTCTTCATCTTACACAATTATCATATTAATATAAATAATGTATATGAACTAAAATATATTAAATTTTCATTTTTCTTTTTAGCAAATTATATCATTATAATCGTCTCCACAGTACCTTTAAAATGAGTCCAAAAACCATTATATCGTTATAATTATCTGATATAACAAAATGTCTTAATAAAATAAATAAAGAAAGTAAAAATATAAAAAATGGTCTACTCTAAGGACCAAATATGTAATTGGAGGATCTATTCTAGGTATAAGGGGCAGAAAGTATTGGTATTATATGTAATTGGAGGATCTATTCTAGGTATAAGGGGCAGAAAGTATTGGTATTATGAGAGCATAAGATAAAGGAGACAATCACTCAAGCTTAATTTGAAAAATCGGGTGCACCAGCAACGTCAAGGTGTTTCTCACAACCATCCGACAAGCCGTTAGACTGGCCAATGACATTCAAGACTTCACTTTGAATTGGTTTTATAATAGGAGTAAGCCTAGCAAAAACGATAGAAAGCTTTGGCATAGTAATCCTTTAAACATGTTATAGTTTGTTCCTTTTCCTAGCTTCTCGCTGGATGGTTCTAATTTATTTGTTGTTCCAAATTTTTTCTTAATAAGTCATACATGAATCTTCCACTTCTATTTTTTTAATAATGTTTTAATCTTTTTATTTCAACGGATCCAATATATAGCTATAATAGTTTGTGATTAATATTCCCTCAATTGAAAAAAAAAATGTAATAGGTGTTTCAACATATATTCAATAAAATATTTTGTTTAAAACATTAGATTTAACTATAACTTTTTGTCAAGAAAAATCAAAATAGTCAAATATTATATGGTAGTTGTATAATATTTAAAGAAGATATTTTTATAAACAAAACAAAAAACAAAATTGTCATAATGTTTAAGTTGAAGAAATCAAAAAGAGAATTTTTATCTTTAAATATTGCATTAAAAATTAATAAACATAATAAAAAGACAAAAAAAAAAAAAAACAAAAGGAGCTGGACCGGGTTTTCCTTTATGTTCACGGCAGGCAATTTGGTTTGACCCCCATGTTGCACTGCTACATCAACAAGATAAATCCAATTCTTGTGATATGGACATCAAAACATCCATAATACCTTCACGGAGTCTTCTATAAAACCAAAACCGACGCTTCACTTGGTTTTGGCTTTCAATGGTTTTTGTGGAAATCTAAGATATTTTTGCTTAACCGAAAACGATTTTCGTTGGATTGTACGGAATCTTTCGGAAATAAATTCCTACCTACAAGTGCATATGATGCTATTTTTTTTTTTGAAAGACATAGTGGCATCGAACCAATGAACAACTACCATGAACGCGCACACACGCATGCCTCCCAGGTGGTATCGGGCATCCACGAGAAGCCACTAATCCGCTGTTGTCCCGGCCCAGTGGACTTGGGGGGGGGGGGGGGGGGGGGGGGAACCAGTTTGTCCAAGGACTAGATACTTCTTATGCTCTCAAATTGACTCCCCTTGGATTCAAACCTGGGTAGACTGAGATACAATCCACAATCCCCCACCCAGGATGTTACCGCCCTTAAAAAGACCAACTGATGCATATGATGCTATTTAACATTTGCATGCTTGATTATTATATTGTTTGTTTAATATCTGATGACACTGAATAATATATAATATGGAAGTATCGTGTTTGATTGTTAATAAAATGTAATAAGCTATGCAAATATATTATATATTGAATCATGGACAGACCCTCCATAGAGGCCACAGTGGCACGGGCCACCGTATTATTTGTATGCCGAAGAGTAAAATTGTCTAACTTTATGAAGGTGCAACCGTATTATTTTGGAGGGTGCCACTGTATGTCTGTATCGTTTTCGAAATTTCAAGGTCTGCACATAAAAACCAAGAACTTGTATCGGAATCAACCAAAAACCCAAAATTTTCTCTTGAAATCAAACAAAAAAACTAAAAGTTATTTCAAAATCAACCAAAAATCTTAAAAGTTCTCTCGCAGTCAATCAAACAACTCAGAAAATCTCTCGATTCAAGCAAAAAAATAAAAAAAATAAAAAAAACCCACTGAAATCAACTAAAAAAATCGAAAACAATCCCTAAAAATTAATTAAAACTTAATTAGATGATATCACTGTTTAAAAATGGTCCTAGATCCGTTCCAGGCCACAACGACATATATGATAAAACACATCCCAATATTTGGGGAAAGAGAGACATTTATAATTAAGTGCCATTCTCTTGCTTCAAAAAAATTCTATCACATGAAGAATATACGCGCGAATACAAACTGACTCTATAGAGGAGTGTTTTTGTCAAATTGAATAATAAGAATAAAGTAATCAATTTTTAATAAAATTTGTTGCAGTGGAATATCCTATATATTTTTTTTGGGTTTGATTAAGTTCATCCATTAACATTTTGTAGTCAGGCTTAGTGTCAGATGGATGTAATTTTAATTTTCAAATTGTCAAAAATATAACCTAGATGAACCTTTTTGTTAGGTGTTTAATATATTTTAGTTATTTAAGAAGTTGTAAATAAAATAAGCATACATAAAAGCTATATAAGTAGTTTTACTCTTATCACTTTTTAAATGTACATAGCACAACCTTAATATAGGCCGTCTTTTAAGACATTTTTCTTACGTTTTAACTTTTTTTTAACGGCAGATAACACACACGTTTCGGAGGTATCCGGATCCAAACGGGCACCGGCTAATTCCTCGTGCCATGAATCGGCCCTATGGACCGACCCATGAACTCACGCCTGAACCAGCCCTAGGGACCGGCCCCAAGAGGTTGGTACCGCAGAAGTCGTCCCCCGAAGGGTTTGAACTTTGGCCAATTAAGGATACCATACCATCTAAAGAAGAAACAAGAATGTTACCTCCACCCACTAGGCTATACCTTCTTTGGGTTTCTTACATTTTAATTAACTATAAGATGCATACTTTTTTTTATTTAAAAAAATAAATTAGAAATATCATATCGTAACATTTTCACCAACCGATCCCACATAGTGTCAAGACTTTTGAACTCCTACTGACTTTCAGTTATATACTACCAATAATTTCATTAAGGTTGTAAGTTATTTAAAACTTGTTGACTCAATGTGTTGCTTTAGGCTTGATTAAGTATAAATAGTATCAAAGATGATCCTTATACCATCGGGAGTGTGAGGATAATTCCATTAAATCTTAGTATAATCAAAGTCTTACTAAGAAGTGCTATATTGTCGAGCAAGGACACTTTGCCTTCTTGTGGTACAACATAAACTCTTCTCGATTGAGGGAAGGAATAACGATGAATTCCTATGGAGCACCAAGAAGCATTATCTGTGCACTTAACTTGGCCTTCAACCTTGAGAACACAATGACTTTGGAATTTATCTTTTCCACGGGCTGTTAGTGACATCTTATGCTAAACTTACATGTACATCATCAACAAACAAGGAAGATGTTGTGTAGGCTCGACGGATATGTTAAGAGAGTTTATGACAATGCGTCCGACATAGCTAGATAATAAGATTTACTTGCTCTAATATCTTAAGTTGTCAACTTAATTTAAGTTGATTAAACGTTATTGATAGCTAATTTGTAGCTTTGGCTTTAAGTCACACATTTTTGTGCCCTTTCCTAACTTATAAGTGAGATTCTTTGATAATGCAAACTATAAAAGGGATTTGTTGTGATTTGATTTGAATCGACGTAAAAACAACCTTGTCTTAATTGATGACAACAAATATCGATGTTTAAGTTTTAACAAATAAATTATATAACTATATATTAATTAAATAGCAAACTAGATGAACATAAAACTGTATCTCTTAAATTATATAATTGAATAAAAGATCATAATTTCATCCATTTATATTCTATTAATATCATATTTGCTATCATTATTATTCAACTTTACTCTTAACCTAATTTTAGAAAGGAAAAGAAATAACTCCGTCTCATCTTTTTAATGATTTAATTTTTTTTTTGATAATATCCATTTAACATAACCTACCGATCGTTGTGCCAACTGGTTTGCTCAGGTACACTATATTTTAGAAGAAATAATAAATAGCATTCTGAATTTCTATATCAAATTTAAAAGTAATAATCTATTATTTTTTAACTTTTACCACATATTTTTAGAAGAAAAAGTAAATAATATTTTGATTTAAGTTTCCATTTGAACTTATATATATATATATATTATATAGGGGTGGGTTCAAATACAAACCACCCTTTCGTTGTGAACGTGAGGACAGCCCAGAGCGCGACACGTGGCAATCTGAAACGGCGGGTCAAGTCATATTCAGTCTGAATAAAACTGCATGTTAGTGTTATTCATACTGAATAACGCTTGACCCGCGGATGACCCGCGGCTGACCCGCCCGCGTCCAATTGCATCAAAGTGCATGTTAGTGTTATTCAGTCTGAATAACGCTTTATTCAGTCTGAATAACTAAGTCGAAATTTTTTCAAATTGCCACGTGTCGCGCTCTCGTTTGTCCTCACGTTCACAATGAAAAGGTGGTTTGCAATTGAACTTTCACCTATATATATATATATATATATAAATATATATATTAAATGGCAGATAACTTACGTATGGGACACAAAGTTAACGAGGTATCCATAATCTATACGGGCACCCGACTATCCTCGGCGACGATGGACTGACCCAAAAGCCGACCCATGGTCAGTGTATCGCTACATAATCACCCCATGAATCAAACCCGGATAGACATGAATGTCATTCACGGTATAGAGTATATGCACTTGTGCATATGGGAAATTTTGTAATTTTTTACGAATGTACATGTGAATAGAAAAATATTAAAATTTAAAAAAAGGAACAAAAAAAACATGGATACAGGTAATTTGTAACATCCACACTCGCATATGCGCAAGTGCATACAGATCATAGAAAAAAACCAAAGAAAAACTCTATTTTTTTGTTCATTTATTTATTTTTTAATATTTATGTATGCACTTATACATACATAATTTTTTTTTACAAACTAATTATCTCGTTTGCACAAGTGCATAAAATTTTCCGATTATTTGAGCTTTTCCCTTGAACCTGACCCTGTGTGTGTGTGTGCGCGCACGTGCGTGCATTCTTGCAAATTGAGAAAAATAGTTGAATGTCATATACTTAAGATTTAAAGACTATAAAGCGTACCAAATGATAGATGACAAAAACTGAATTATAAACAAAAAAACAACATATTGAAGATTAATGAAATATTTAATGTATCAAAGTATCAACCCAATCAATCTATATTTAGTTTGGGTTAAGTTGAGATTTTTTTAAACCATAAACACTAAGTTAAATTATTTAAATGCAATACCAACTCCAGTAGTAGGTGGCCCAAGCAACGTCCCTAGGCATCAATGCCCAAAGGGTATCAAATTTTGCTCATACCCTAAATAAGGCAAAGGCAGAGCTAGCTTAGTGCATACGGTGGCAAGTGTCATCGATTTATTCATCTAGGTGAATTCTATCCCCACCCCCTTGTAATGGGGTGAGAGTAGGTGATGTGAGTGCACAGGTGGGTCCGAGTGGTGGGATCCACTATATTTATGTGAGTGAAGGGGGTCCAAATAGCAATCCCCTTCATCTATTGTAGTATAAAAAATAACATGGTCATTAAAGGTGTCACCGTTTAATTCATCCATCCTTCCATACTTATATGGGAAGTTTTTGGAGGAAGCTTGTCATTGTTTGTTTTTTTTTTCCATTTCTTTTCTTTTTTTTTTCCTCCTAAAAAGGTTTTGAGAATATGAGCCTTTTTTTTTTAACTTTCATTTCCGTTTGTATAAAAATCAGTCAAAAAGACATCTTTTAGCCTTTTCATTTAGGGCAGCGAAACTTGATCAAGTTCCTTCAACCCCATAAACCCAACCAAATAAGGAACAAGGACAATTCTGGCTAGGCTACTGAGAAAGTCAAAATTTTAAGTAGGGGTTTATGATAACTAGACTCACATAGATATTAGATTGAGATTTTTAAGTTACTACTTTGGCTTGAGATGTTTATACACGCTTCTATGCCCTTTCCTCGGTTACAAAGTCACATTGTTCCTTATTGTAAACTTTTCGAAAGGCATTTGTTTGTATTCATTTGATATGAAATAGAAAACAACTTTGGCCTAATGACAATAACCATTGATGTTTAAGTTTTAACAAACAGATATATAATTATTGATTAAAGAGAAATAATTCATCACTTATATATTAATCATAATAATATATTAATTATACCATTATGGATTTATCCTTCTTAATTTATCGGAATTACTATATGGATTTCCGATATATCTCCAATGTTCAGCCCGCTCAATAACAGATTTAATTTAAGTTATTCCTAAATTATGAAAAAGAATGTTGTATTTGATCTTGTAATGACACAACAATAAAAGTGAGTTTATAGGGCATAAAGAAAATAAAGCATCGTAATATATACCTTTATAAGACTTATGGGGCGTCTAGCTGGGAATATTGCAGAGTAAGGAATGAGAATGATAATGAAACTATTTTTTTTTTTTTTGATATTATACAATGAAATCAATTCCTGCAGATTCCCTAATTTCCTTTCCTGACTAAATTGGGGGAGAATGAAAATTTTATTTCTACTTAGTTCTTATTTCCCGTATGTCGGTTCCATCTTTTGACGTTAAATGAAACATCTTTTGTATTTTCAAGTTGGAGGAAAACATTTTTCTAATATGAAACAATTTTCATTGATTATATTGGGTTAAGCAAGTTGCATCAATACAATGCTCATTTCTATTCACATTCTTCTAGATTCTCATTTTTATTTTCATTCTCATTCCCTAAAATGAACCAAATTATATTACCAATAATAAAGTATCTTATCTAAAGGCGTTGTAATAAATTTATTAGACTTTTTTTTTTAGCGTTATAATAAGTTTTTAGGCAATTTTATAAAGAAAATAAAATTGTATTAGTTATAAAAAATTGTCCTATAAAAGCAAGTGTTCTAAAAAGAAAACGAATTAATAAGACACTTGTAAAAAAAAAGCCACCTCTCAGTACTTCGGAATAGTGTAGGCCCATGGCTAGCTTTCGTTGGAAGGATGTGTACAATACCACATCAGTTATCATTAAACCAAGAAGTAGGTTCGAATAAGAACTCACCCAATTTGCAAGAACAAAAAAACTAACCACAATCGCATATATTGTGGACCAATATAGGTTTCACATATTAAAAATTCATATATAATTCAGGTGGGTCCCACAACTAAATGTGGGCCCATGTAGGTCCAATATATTAAAAAAAATCAAATATGATTTAGTAGTGGGTCAGATGAGTCCCACTATTAAATCATATATGATTCTTTTAATATGTAGAATTCACATGAACCCATATCAATGAATAGCTAAGGTTAGTTTCTTTATTCTTACAAATAAGGTTGGTTCGAACCTGCCTCGTTAAACCAATTAACCAAAATATATGTTACCATTGCTTTTCTTCTCAAAGACTATTTTAAGAGATGATCCATAAGGTTCTACATATTATCAAAAATATCCATTTATTTCTCTTTCTTCATTGCATTAAGCTGTATAAAGTTAATATTGGGTTATAAGCCCAAAAGACTAAAGTCTGAATCTGATAAACAGTTCTGATTTTTCAAGCCCAAATGTTGAAAATTATAATCAAAATTTTCGGGCATGATACTTGGTTGGTAAAATATGTTACACATCATTAGATTATCTATAAATATGTAGAAATCGATATATAAATGTTTTAACATTACTTTTTTTTTTATCAAAGGCTATAACTTTAGCTATTGTTTCATATAGTTTGTGTCCATATTATATATAAAAAATCACGTTAAACTTTGTTTTGGTTCACGTAAACAAAAAGATACACGTAAAAAGGTTTCACAATGTGAAATGAATTCAAGTGAAACCATATTACGTTATGAAACAAATATAAGTGAATTAGTGCCTTAAATCATAGAATCTGATGATAAACAGTAATGCATATTTAGATGAGATGAGATGAGATGCACCAAGATGAATATGAGAAGTTGACATTAACGTCTAATGCCCTCCCATATCTAATCCTAATATGCATCTAGTTCTTATCCAACAAATAATAACTATTTGTTATCCAATACCCATCTTTTGACCATTAAATGTATATATGGTTCAAAGTAAGCCCACTACGAACTTTGACACGTAAGTCCCAAAGCTCTTAAATGATTTGTTTAAAGCTCATAAGTTGGTGTATATTAACTGATTAAATTAGTTTTATTTTCCTATGTGGGATCAGTTTACTGAGTCTTTTACTAAAGCTACAATGATATGTTACGATCAATGTGTTAATTAATGGTAAACTATAATATAATTGTTCAAATAGTAAGTAACTAAAATTACCTGTATGAGTAGACCGAGGATTGATGCATTACTAACTAACATAAATGGAGAGGAGTGGGATGGTTTCAATTGAATACAACCAATGTGGAACGCAAATTAATGGTTAACTATACGACAGAAAGTTCGCATCAGAGTTAGGGTGTGTATGGTCCAGAGAAAATAATTAAAAAGAATTGGAAATGGAAATGTGGAGAAATGTAAATGGGGTGGAGAATTGAAATTGGTCCCTTGTTTGGTATCATCCGAGAAATGAATCGGAGAAATGGTTTCTCAAAGTTGAAGATGTTGAAGTCCTACTTGCGCACTACAATGACACAAGATCGACTTAACGGACTTGCCTTGATCGCAATTGAAAATGGCTTTTTGGATAAAGTTGATTATGAAGAACTCGTTGAAGACTTTGTTTCGAAGAATGTTAAAAGAATGATTTTGTTTAAGTGACTTTTATATTTTACTTTATCATTTTAAATATTTATGTTGTTTTATATCTTAAGACTTTTAATATGATATGAAATTTTATATTATATTTTGTTTATTACTTATTTTTAGATGAAGTATACAACTATACTAGTACGGTTGTAAAAATTGTAACGGATGCTCCAAAAAGATTGAGAAAACCCTGATTCTAAAATCTAAGGTCTCATTGCATAAACATTGTCTTTGTATCCAATTTTCTAGGTGTGAGTTCAGCTCCAAGCAATGAAATGTACACAATGCTCTGTTCATGAACCAACCTATCCAGTCCAAATTAAATTTACTATACACAATGAACTCATATGTAATATAGTAAACAATAATAGCAAGACTTGTTTGAATAATTAGAAGACCTTAATTTCTCCTTGGAGATCTAAGTGCAAACTATTAATTCTCTAGCTCACCCTGAAGATGTAACTAGCATTCAAGTAAATTAAGGACCAAATATTAAAGTCACTACTATGAACAATAGCAAATCATCATGGAAAAATTGACCAAACATCATGGCTAAGAGCATTGCAACTAAATAATGTACTTATCTTCTCAATTTGTAAAAAAGTTATGAAAATTGTTGACAGGATCAATGATCAAGATCAGAAAACTTAATCAAAGAAGTTTGCGGAATAACACTTTGATTATTTGAACAAGACAATGGATTTAGAACAAACTGTGTATATATTGATTTCAACAGCTTAATGATTACAAACTCAAGCCCCAATCTGTTTGAACAGACTCAAACAGACGTGCAACACTTCTCTATTGCAGGGATTACAAGAACAATCTTGAGGCTCTAATTCTAAACAAAAGCTATGAAAAACTCGTATCTAACAAAGATAAACCTATCAGCTATATATACGAATTACAAGATAACAATAAGGAAACTAGATTTACAAGATAATCTCTAAAATATCTCCAAGCAGATCGTATCTTGTCCATATCTTCAATCATCGCAATCCTTTCCTTATCTTCATCTTGTTAGCAGTGGTAAAAACAAAAACAGTGTTAACTTCAAACCAGCAGTGGTAACTTCATATAGGCAGTGGTAGTCTTCAACAGCAGTGGTAATCTGATCTTTAGTGAACCATCACATACTGGCAGTGGTAACCTTCACAGAACTAGCAGTGGTAACAACTCCAAAGCCAGCAGTGTTAATAAGCATATCTCTAGCAGTGGTAATGCAACAGATTCAATCCTAACAATTGTGATAGCTGATATCCAACAATCTGTTGCTTGACCATATAAGATCTCAACAGATTTTCTATATTGCAAATTAGATGATCTTCATGTTTTGTTACAGAAAGAGTAAACTACAAATTTGGTCCCTGAGGTTTACCAAAACAACACGTTTGGTCCATTTTCGCGACGCGTTTCGTCCCTACTCACTAACGCCGTTTGAACTCAGTTAAATAAGGGGCTATTTTGCTAAAACTAAAGATGAGGGGTTAAATGGTAACTTCTCTTTTTCTCTCTCTCCCCTTATCATCTTCATCATCTCCAATCCATCAAACCAAACCACCACCCACCACCACAACAACCACCAACACCCACCACCCACCCACCCACAACCACCAAGCCGTCACCGCCACTACTACCACCACAACCCCCATCTCCGATCACACCCTCCCGCCACCACCGTCCCTCCCTCAACTTCCTCCCTCTTCTTCTCTGGTCACACCACCGTCTGAGAATCGAAAACCACCAACATTACCACCGCTGTCACCTGAGGAATCAAATACCCACCACCGCCATCTCCATGGAAATCGTCCAGATCTTCGATTTCTTCCAGATCTGTAGACGGTGGGTTTCGATTTCGTCCAAATTTCGTCGATTTCGTCCAGATTTCATGATGGTGCCGAATTTCAGATCTGGTAGCTGTGGTGGTGGCGATTTTTAGATCTGATGGTTGTGGTGGTAGTGGTGTGGAGTTGGCTATGGTGGTGGTGGTGGTGGTGTTAGTGCGGCTGTGGTGGGTGTGGTGGGTGTGGTGGAGCTGGTGGTGGTGGTGGCCTGGTGGGTGTGGTGGTGGGGGTGTGGTGACTATGGTGGAGGTGGTGGTGGTGGTGGTGTGGTGGTGGTGGGGGTAGAGGGGTCAATGATGAAGATGAATATAGAGAGAGAGAGAAAAAAAAAGTTACAGTTTGGCCCCTCCTCTTTCATTTAGCAATAGAGCCCCTTATTTAACTGCGTTCAAACGGCGTTAGTGAGTAGGGACGAAACGCGTTGCGAAAATGGAACGTCAGGAACGTTCCTTGTAGATATTAAAGTTTAAGGACCAAACGCGTTGTTTTGGGTAAACCTCTGGGACCAAGAGGATTTGGTATAGTAGTAGCACAAGAGGATATAGACTATAGAGTAGATTAAATTCTTTTGATGATGAAAAGCATTCATTTAAGACTTTTATTCATACTTGTAGGGAGGTCTTTTGTTTAAAGGCCTTGTGCAAGCCTGGTTCTCCTTAAACTTAAAAGGCTAGATTTTAAATATGTATTGATTCTTCTCTTCTATTAACTAGTGGCAAAACCGCGCGTTGCGCGGTAGCCCGATACAGTGATATATTCATTTGTATTGTTTATAAAATACTATTATATGTATTGTTAAAAATACTAAACGGTAGATTATGTCATATATATTCATTTGTATAAACACTATCATTACTCCTATATAAACATAATATATATATATATGTCAATTAGACCTATTTTCAAGTGAAATTGTAATTCCAAAATAAAATATACGATAAATAACTAAAGTCATTATATTAAAAAAAAATACTAAACCTTATAAATCTTATGAAAATTAGTCAATAGATATAAATGAAATTATAATTAATATAAAATAAATACAGTTATAATCAATATATAGTTAAATACTATTATTAGTTCTGTAAATATATAAGACACTTACCGTGTTTAATATCACCTAAAAACATAATTAAATAAATAATATGTATAATTAGAATTAGTACACAAAATATAAAATTACTACAATAAGATATAATAAAAAATAAAGTCAATAAAGTAATATGTGTAAAAGAAAACATGAAAGCAATATACAAACACTTAAATTAGAAGAATTAATATATTAGATGAAAAAAATTATTTATTACAATCACAAATACATATATATTAATTCGTATTCTACTATTACTTTAGATTAAATCAAATTAAATATGTAAATTGAATTAGAATATAATCAATAACATATATATATATATATATATATAATATGACATTCCTTTGGTTTTAAAAAACATAACAAAAAATTATGAATGATGCATATTGCACATTATAAACTATGATGTTTATTTTTAATCGTTAACTTGTTGTTTTATCGAGTTATAATCTTAGTGTATGTTTTATTATTTATTTACATTGATTTGTCACTATTAAATTGTACCAATGAACGTTTTGGCACCGCGCGTTGCGCGGTGATAATAAAATTTTAAAAAATATTGAAGTTATATTGGTCGATAATCGTGTATCAAGTATTATAAATAATATGAATCAATATTCAATTTGATATAAATCCACCTTATCATCGTTTATTCTTCTTTTAGTGTATAATTAATAAGTTTTATAGCAAACATACATCAAACTTTATTATTGACTAAAAATAATAAAAGAAACGTGTGATACCGTTGATTATAGTTATGATGAGTGTTATAAGGATTGGTGAAAATATATCAAACAATTCTTATTTACTATTGTATAATTGCGAGATATTTTGTAACTTGTTTACAATTTTGTAGTGTACCCGTTTGCAACTTTGACAAAAAAAAAAAAAAAAAAAAACTTATTGCACAAAGAAGAAAATTAGTTATCGATGTTGCGGCCACTCTGGTTGCGAGCGAGTTTAATTGAATCGTTAATATTTCATCTGACATGTTCGAGTTTTTTTGATATTCTTAAAACCATTACTTTATATTTGGTTAGTCCGTAAAAAATTATGAAAAAGATAAATTTTTATTAACTTTATGTAATAAAGATGTTATTTCTATTCTAATTTAATTTGATTTAATCTAAAGTAGTAATAGATTATGAAATAATTTATACGTATTAGGGATTGTAATAAATTATTGTTTTCATCTAGTATATTGATTCTTCTAATTTAAGGTTTATATATTGATTTCATATTTTCTTTTACACATATTACTTTATTGACTTCAATTTTTATTGTATATTATTGTAGTAAATTTATATTTTATATATTAAATCTAATTATATATATATATATATTATTTCTTTAATTGCATTTTTAAGCAATATTAAACATGGTAAGTATCTCATATATTTAGAGGACTAATAATAGTATTTTACTATATACTAATTATATTTTTATTTGTTTTATATTAAGTACAATTTCATTTATATCTATTTATTAATTTTCATAAGATTTAAAAGGCTTAGTATTTTTTATATATAACGACTTCAACTATTTATCGTGTTTTTAGTTTTGGAATTACAATTTCACTTGAAATAGGATTAATCGATATGTGTGTGTGTGTGTGTGTGTGTGTGTGTGTGTGTGTGTGTGTGTGTGTGTGTTTTTATATCGAATTAATGAAAATAGTATCACACAAATAAATATAGATGGCAAAATCTACCGTTTAGTATTTTAACCAATACATATAAACATATAGACAATAACAATTAATAATTGTCATTAAAACATATCAATGATTTAATTATTATAGATATTTCATTTATATTTTAAATTGACATGAGTAATTATCATATTTATTTATATATTTATATTCATAATAACCAACTTATTATTATATTTTGACAATTATATATATATTACTATATTCATGTGGCATCTAAATAACAAAATTTTTTATTCTAATATTTTAAAATAATTAATCAAGCAAAAAACTTAGAAAAATATAAAAGATTGGGATAAAAAAAAGCTTTAAAGCTCCAACAACAGTATAAAAATGTATACTCAAATTAATTTTCTCGAAATAAAACCTGAATAAAAATGCAAAAACCATCGAAGATTACTTATTACAATTATATTATATATTGTATCTTGTCTTCTAAAATCGCTGCCAATATTGCACTATTGGTTCCACTGAAAAAACCACTATCAAGCAAGAAAACAAATTTCAAAGAAAATATATGTGCAAACATCAACAACAATATATAATTCGTATAAAACATGAAATAAAACATAAACATTGTTACCTGAAAATTGTATGGTGAAAAAGCAATAACTTCTTTTTTAGCGGAACACCCATCTTAGCTTACAAATGGATGGATCTTGCAAATAAATCAATACACGATTGTTAACAAAACTCAACATTAAAAAACAAATAATTCTTCTTAAATACTTTGTGTATGTGTGTGTATATATTCTCTAACATATGTTTGATGATTAAAAGGTGAATGAAATAGATTAAAATTACTAACCATTACAAAAATAAAGAAAATTAAGAAGGAAAAAAAAGAAGAGATTCTAGGCATTAGAAGGTGTCATCTCATACATGGTGATTTCTCCTCACACATTTGAATTTTGATGAAGCTACATACAAAATTGTTAGATTTTCAAGACTACATGATTGAATCATCTATCAAAACTCTATAACCATTAGGAAATACAATACATTGGTTCCATCAATGGGGAAAAAAACAAAGCAGATATAGTGACATAAGTAAACAAAAACAACTTTAAAATCCCAACAAAAGGGAAAAAAAACATGTACCTCTTGTTAGTTTTCTCAAAGTTTACATGAAAAATTGATAACCATGAGGAATTGATGATTCTCATAATTTATAGTATGAAATTATTGGAAGATGTAAAGTAGGTAGGGAAAATGAAGAGATTGTGTTAAATACAAACATAAATAACAATCAATGTTGATGGAGGATTAATGTTGGAAATTAGAAAAAAAGTATAAAAAAAGAGAATAAAGGAGAAAAAAGATAAATACATTTTTAGGCTTTAGGAGATATCACCTCAACATGCTTGGTTCTTCCTTTAATATATATAAATGATTCATAGGATCCTTATTATATGCTTCATTTGGTAAAGAATATGTTTTCTTTATGGTACCCGTGCATGAAAAAAAATATATACATATATACAAGGATCAAATGCACTGTGTTGGTCTATAAACTTCACAAACGGTCATTAATACAATAAACGTAAAACACAAAAGATAAACTTTGTATCCATAAAAACTCTTTATAAAAATGTTTTTCGTTAACTAAAATACAATCTTATCCAACTACTTAGTCTTTATAAATTATACTTGTTATAACTTGAACAAAACGCATCTGGCAAGTGCAAATGTTTTTTTTATATTCTGCTCTTCGTATTATATGTGATGCAACACTTGTGTATATATGTAAATATAATCTGATGAACAATTATTATATATTCTAAGGTATCATTGCATAAACATTAATTGTCTTTGTATCCAAATTCTGTTGTGTAAGTTCAGCTCCAATCAGGTTTTGTTCATGAACGAACTTATCGTGTCCGAAGATGAAGTAATTGCCAGAGGTCTAGTTGTTGTTCTATCCTGTAGTTGGTCTACTTTATAGTCGCTTATTCATCCATCTATGTCAAGTTTCTAATGACAACCTCGATCTCTATAAAACAAAATTATTATTTTTTGGAAGAAGATTATCTAGGTCTTGCCTATACTACATGCTTGGCAGTTTGGTAATTAAGTTTCAGTTGTCTAAGACTAAGCGTGACCACAGGATACATGCTAGTGCGTGGACTCGAACCCAGGGTAAATGGGATATTCCACCACATCCCCCTAGGCCTTTTGCTGATACGCCACCTCCCTTGTGGTTATCTCTTACAAACTTATTATATTCACCCCGAAGATGTTGCGAGTATTCAAGTAAATTAAGGACCAAATATTAAAATCACTAGTATGAATGGCAAACAAATCATGGAAAACTTGACTAAGGCTAAGTGCATTGCAACTAAATAATGAATTAATCTTCTCAATTTGTTAAAAAGGTTATGAGAATTGTGATAGTTGATATCCAACAATCTGTTGCTTGACCATGTAAGTATGTCTACAAAGTGTCTATATTGCAAATCAGATGAACATGTTCTATTACAGCAGAAAAGGTGGATCTCTGGTAGTAGCACAAGAAGATACAGAATGGATAAAATTTAAAGGCAGGTTAGAGTAATTCTTTTAGACTGGAAAAAGTGACCACATGACATCCAATTTTACTCTTGATGATGAAAAACATTCATTTAAGACTTTTATTCATATTTGTAGGGAGGCTTTTTGTTCAAACACCTTGAGCCTATAAAATATCATCATCACACCTGGTTCTAGCCCCTTAAACTTAAAAGGCTAGATTTTAAATATATATTCTTCTTTTCTATTAATTCATAGGATCCTTATTATATATATGCTTCATTTGGTAAAGAATGTTGTTTTGTTTATGGTACTCATTCATGAAAAAAATATATACAAGGATCAAATGGACTGTGGTCTATAAACTACACAAACGGTCATTAAAACAACAAACGTAAAAGACAAAGATACACTTTGTATCCATAAAAACTCTTTATAAAACGGTTTTTGATAAACTAAAATACAAATGCGAATTGTCCTTTTTCCTGATTGCCCAACATGACCATACAAAATTATAATCGTATAAAATGACTTCATATTTAATGAATCATCTTCCACGGAAATCCAATTTTCGTTGTCCATGTCACTGATAACTTGCCTGGCTCTCTAAGAAATGCAATTTGTTCTCTATCACAAAGTCCAATTGTCGTAAGAACGCAATTTCAACCAGATTTATAGTTGGATCTAAGTGATAGAGTCGAGCGACTCCATATATAAATACTTCCTTCGATGAAACTCAAATGCAACCAAGTGAAACACTAGTCTATTAATCTATTCCAGTGCAAGTGCAACTGCTTTGTAACATTCTTTATTCGAGTTAAACATGGCTCTCAATTTCCGAGTGAACTTTGTCTTTGCACTACTTTTGGTTGTCAAAGTATGGACTCTTGAAGCCACATCCCGTTCCCTACCCGATGCATCCATGGCAGAGAGACATGAGCAGTGGATGGCTCTTCATGGACGTGTTTACAAAGATGCAACTGAAAAGGAAATGCGTTTTGAGATATTCAAGGCTAATGTTGAGAACATAGAGGCGTTCAATAGCGTGGGGACAAGTCTTATAAGCTTGGTGTGAATGCATTTACCGACCTCACCAATGAGGAATTTAGGGCCGCTCGCAATGGTTTCAAGGTTCGGTCTTGAAGATTAAGAGCCAAAAGTATATTGTATTATTGAATAGAGAAACGTGAATTACAAAGAAGCAAGAGCGGCTATATAAAGCCAAGAAAACCCTAAAACAAGTAAACCCTAAAAGCAAACGGGCCAGGCCCAAATATAAAAGCTAAGCTAACATCCCCCCTCAAACTCACAATGCAACAGCAATAAGCATTGAGAGTTTGTCACATAAGAAACGAAAACGCGATGCAGGTAGAGCCTTGGTGAAAATATCAGCAATCTGCAGAGCTGAAGGTACAAAAGGCAACGAGATAGTCCCGAGCTGCAGATGTTGACGAGTGAAGTGGCAGTCAATCTCAATGTGCTTCGTCCTTTCGTGAAAGACCGATTTTTTCGCAATTTGCATCGCACTTTTGTTGTCACAATGCAATGGAGTGGGTTGCGAAACATCAACACCCATATCTGCAAGAAGCCAACGTAACCAAACAATCTCGCAAGTAGTTACTGCCATAGCACGATATTCGGCCTCCGTAGACGAACGAGAAACAACATCCTGTTTCTTGCTTTTCCATGAGATAAGAGAATCTCCAAGAAAAATACAGAACCCAGTAGTAGACTTGCGATCACTAGGATCACTATCCCAACTGGCATCACTATAGGCACTCAACTTTAGAGAGGATGTCGAAGGGAACAAGAGGCTCTGAAATTGAGTGCCACGAAGATACCTCAAAATGCGAAGAACAGCTCCCCAATGAACAGTAGTAGGAGTTGTAACAAATTGACTGACCACATGAACTGCATGAGCAATGTCTGGACGTGTAACCGTAAGATAAACCAAACTTCCAACAATAGTACGATACAAGCTCGGATCTGATAAAGGAACACCATCTGTTGGAGTATAGTGAACATTGGTCTCAAGAGGCGTGTCAACAGTTTTCTTGTCAGAAAGTCGAGCACGCTCAAACAAATCCGATATATACTTTGTCTGGGAAAGAAGATTGTAACACCCGGTTTCTTTTCTTTTATACCTTGGGTTAGACAACTTAAGTGATTATTTGTCATGTTTTAGGTGTGGAGGGGCTGGAGTGTCATTTGTGATAGTTCAAGGTGCAGTGTGTCTATTGTTGTATAAGTAGGGAAAACCCTCACTCTCCAGGCAGTTTTCTCAGAACGTACGAGAGAGAGAGTTAGGGTACGCTTGAAGGAAGGCAGACAAGGAGAAATTGAGGCTTGTGATTGTCAAGGGTGTTGGCAACTACGCTAATTGCGCTTAAGGTATGAACTTTATGTTGATTAAGATGTCTTTTGTAGTTTAATTTGAAGTGTCATGATGGTTAGGGTTGGGTGTGAATTGATGATCCTTGGATCATCAAATTGTTGTAATTGGGAGGTTCCAGGGTCGAATTACTTGCATGTATTTGTTAGATATCGACCCTAGATGTTAAGGAATCATGTGTTGATGTGTTTAGGTATGAAATTTGGAGTTTTGGCACTGAAATCGAGGCAGGTCGCGAGAGAGAGTGCAGGCTGGAAAAGCCCGCGACCTGGCCCCGCGACCTGAGGTCGCGGGAGCAGGCCGCGCAACTCTCTGCCAAATTTCAAAATTTTATTTTCTTCTTTTCGGAGATTGGGTTATGGGATCATGTTAGGGATGTTATGAGAGGATGAGGCCTAGAGTTTGAGGTCAATCGGACTAGTCTAGCTATGTCTAAGACTGGCTTTTCGGTTTGGAGTGTCAAGTGGTCCTTTTTGGACTAAGTTGATGAGTTATGTTTCTATGCTTGCTTAGGTGTTTGCAAGTGATCATTTTAACTTGTGGAGAGTCTTGTTTGCTAGCAACCGACAGGTGAGTACTTCACTTAACCCTTGTTATTATGTGTACATGGTTATGTTTGCATGTGATTATGTGATGTGTTCCTTCGGGGACTTGGGAGAGTACCTATGGTGGTAGTGATACCCCTAGGGAATTTGGAGAGGCCTGGTACCGGTGTCATATGTCCTTCCTTTATGGCGTTGAGCCGTAAGGAAGGTTGGAGTTTGCATGATATGTTGATTGCTTGTGAAATGATTGTGTTGCATGATGGTAAGTGGTTATGTGTGTGCTCACTAAGCTTTATGCTTACCCCGTTGTTGTTTATCTTTTTAGTGTCAGGTACTTCCCGGAAGGGAAAGGAGAAAGCTACCGAATGAGGCTCTGGGACGGCGGTTCAGTCGACTAGGTTGTGAGAAGTGCTAGGTCATGGTTAACAAACAATTTGACGTTTTTGAAAAACTAAGTATTTCCATTCATGTAACTTTTCTATCAAACAGATTTGTGACATGGTTTTCAGTTATTGACTTATTTTGTTTGGATGTATTGTGAGACAAGCTTCCGCTTTAAAATGATGATTTTGGTTGCTTTCTAGTAAGTGAGTATTTTAGAAATTGGGATGTTACAAGTTGGTATCAGAGCCTAGGTTTAAGAGAATCAAGTATTCACAAGTGGTGGATACTTGGACTTAAACCAAAAGCTTGTATTTGTAAATAAAAGTAACCAAAGAAATGTTTATAGAGGGATGAAAAGTAGGACTGAACTGCAGACCAGAGCATCAGGACGGGGGCGAGCACACTAATCTCTTTTGTTGAGCATGTTGTTATGTTATGATATAAATGTATAGCATGTGTAAGATATGAGCACTAGATATGTGAATTACTAGCGCACGCAGTAAATTTTGAGCATGAACTGTATGATAACTGTTATGACTATGTGTATGCATGCAAGCCTTACTTAGGCTTACAGATATGTGGTAGGAGTAGAAGCATGACATTGTTATCTATGTGATTGATCGTTATGTCATGAAAGTTTAAGGTATGGTTAATGTGCATGACAACTAAGTAGGGGATTTGGACTTAAGTAATGGTGTTGAGGCTAGGCATGTAGGGTGTAGTTACAATGGTATAAGGGCCCATATCATTACAAATACACTGTACATGTTGGGAATTGACATGGTTACAAGAGTTCTATGAACCAACGAAGTTGTTTGGGGAGGGGTAGTGGCATGATAGGACCCACGTGTGTGTCCACTGAGTGTCTAGTAGACCCCTAAGGAGCATGTGGAGAGGAAAGATGTGAAGTTAGAGCCATTGGCTCGAGCTAGCATGGGACGGGAGGGAGAGTTATGTGGTATTTAAAGTTATGTGTTTTATGAATCAGTATGGGGAGACCAGCAAAGAAGGGCAAGAAGGTAGTCACGGAAGAGGAGCAGGAAACTGCTAACCTGAGGGAGATGATAGCTGCAGAGGTAGGAGAGGCTCTACATGACATGTTACCGGGCTACTTTGCCCAGATGAAGGAGGAGCTGAAGAATGAGATGCGCAGCCAGGTGGAGACAGTTGTGGAGGCAGCCGTGGCCGCAAGGCCTAGTGGCTCGGGAGGGTCTAGTGGGGGACAGTCGAGAGTCGTTACCTACAAAGACTTCTCGGCTTGCCAGCCACCACAGTTTAACGGGCAGAAGGACCCGGTGGCTAGTTCGCGTTGGATATCTGAGGTGGAGGGAGCCTTCCTCACCAGTTCATGTTCGGAGGAGATGAAGGTTCGCTACGCCTCGAACCTGTTGAGAAAGGCAGCGAAGGATTGGTGGAACCTGATCAACCGGACGCGGACTCCGGAGCAGATCGCTGTTATGACTTGGGAACAGTTCAAGGAACTGTTCAAGGAGCAGTATGTGCCTCAGGTGGAGGTAGAGCGGCTGACTGGGGAATTTCTGGCTATGAAGCAGACGACGGAGACGGTGAATGAAATCACCGATCTATTTCTGGAGCGTTCGCTCTTTTGCCCTGAGTACGTGGCAAGTGAGCGAATGAAGATGTCTCGCTATGTGGAGGTTCTGAAGCCCGAGATTCGGGAATTTGTGGTAATGTCAGAGTGCAAGACCTTCCATCGCATGCACGAGGTGGCTAGGATTCGGGAGCTAGAGCTCGAGAGGCAGGGTAAGAGGAAGAAGGCAGAGACGGTTCAGACGCAGACTCAGCCGGCGAAGAAGTTCAAGCCGACAGAGCCCCGGGTAGTGGTGAAGAAGGAGTTTCCGAACTGCCCTAAGTGTGGACGTCATCATTTGGGGGAGTGTCGGATGGGGTCGGGAACCTGCTTCAAATGCGGGCAACCGGGCCATTTTAGCAAGGATTGCAAGGTGACGATGAGGCTATGTTTCAAATGCTTCCGACCGGGTCATGTAGCGAATGAGTGCCCTCAGTCTGATGGGGCAACTCAGACGTCGGGGGTAGCACCAGTGAAGACGGAGAGCTCAGGCAAGAAGGTAGAGGCACCGAGGACCCGCGCTAGGGTGTTTCAGTTGACGGCCGAGGAGGCCAGGGAGGAGCCGGACGTGGTGACAGGTACTTTTCCTGTCAACTCTGTACCTGCTCTTGTGTTATTCGATTCGGGTGCTAGCAAGTCATTTGTTTCGTATGCTTTTTGTAAGAACTTCATGCATGTAAGGGGTAGCTTAGATAGCCCGCTAGAAGTAGAGATAGCAGCTCAGAAGTATCGGTTATGTAAGCATGTGTATAGAAACAGCATAATAGAGATTTTTGGAGTCAAGTTCAGAATTGATCTCATCCCAATTCCTATGAGAGAGATCAATGTAGTAGTAGGAGTAGATTGGTTGGGTAGGAATGGAGGTCATATCGATTGCGAGAACGAGCGGGTAGTGATTCGGAACCCAAGTGGGGGAGAGTTAACTATCCTGAGCGAAAGACGGAAGAAGATACCAAAGTTATGCACGCTAGCTAAGGCTAGGAAGCATGTTCTTCACGGAGGACATAGCTTCTTGGCGTACGTGGTCGATAGTCGCGAGGAGGCAAGGAAGAAGACAGTTGCAGATGTACCGGTGGTCAGCGAGTATCCGGATGTATTCCCGGATGACTTGCCTGACGTTCCACCCGAGAGGCAGGTAGAGTTTCGAATAGACCTTGTTCCGGGGGCGGCACCGATAGCGAAGGCTCCGTATCGGTTAGCACCACCGGAAATGCAAGAGCTATCGAAGCAGTTGGAAGAGCTGTTGGATAAGGGGTTCATCCGCCCGAGCACCTCACCGTGGGGAGCCCCAATCCTGTTTGTCAAGAAGAAGGACGGGTCGATGCGGATGTGTATCGACTACCGAGAGCTCAACAAGCTCACGGTGAAGAACAGATACCCACTTCCGAGGATCGATGATCTTTTTGATCAGCTTCAGGGAGCCGCTTGGTTCTCGAAGATAGATCTTCGTTCGGGGTACCACCAGCTGAAAGTTCGAGAGGAGGATGTGCACAAGACAGCTTTCCGGACCAGATATGGGCACTTTGAGTTTATCGTGATGCCCTTCGGCTTGACGAACGCACCGGCGGCGTTCATGGACCTGATGAACAGGGTTTGCAGACCGATGTTGGATAGATCAGTGATTGTTTTCATAGACGATATACTGATCTACTCCAAATCGAAGGAGGAACATGTGGAGCATTTGCGAGAGGTGTTGGAGGTTTTACGTAAAGAGAAGCTTTACGCGAAATTCTCCAAATGTGACTTCTGGTTGCAAGAAGTCCAATTTCTGGGGCATCTTGTAAACCGAGAAGGCATAAAGGTAGACCCAGCGAAAGTGGAGGCGGTGATGAAGTGGGAGACACCGAAGACTCCCACGGAGGTTAGGAGTTTCCTTGGATTGGCCGGTTATTACCGTCGGTTTATCCAGGACTTCTCCAAGATAGCTGTTCCGTTGACCAGGTTGACGAGGAAGAGTGAACGTTTTGTTTGGGGTGAGGAGCAAGAGACAGCTTTCGATACGTTGAGGAGGAAGTTGTGTGAGGCTCCGGTTTTGACCTTACCGGAGGGAGTAGAGGACCTGACGGTCTACTGTGATGCTTCATATCACGGGTTAGGCTGCGTCCTCATGCAGAGGGGACGGGTGATCGCCTATGCGTCTCGCCAATTAAAGACGCATGAGGTGAACTACCCAACCCACGATTTGGAATTGGCTGCGGTGGTGTTCGCACTTAAGTTATGGCGACACTACTTGTATGGGGTTCGCTGTACCATTTATACGGATCACAAGAGTCTCCGTTATTTTATGGATCAGCAAAACCTCAACATGAGGCAGCGGAGGTGGCTAGAGGTGGTAAAGGACTACGATTGTGAGATCCTCTATCACCCGGGAAAGGCGAATGTAGTGGCAGATGCTTTGAGTCGGAAGGGGAGTATGTTACTACTGCGGGTACCGTGTATGAGGTTGACCGTGTCGACTTCCTTGATAGAGTTGATACGTCAATCTCAAGTGGAGGCGATTAAGGCTGATAATCAGAAAAGGGAGAGGATAAAGGGTCAAGTGGATCAGTTGGCGACTGACAGTCGGGGGTTGTTGACTCGATTCGGACGAGTGTGGGTTCCAGCCTCGTGTGAGGCGAGGCAGACACTTCTGGATGAGGCCCATAAGTCGAAGTTCTCAATCCATCCCGGTGCCACCAAAATGTACCGTGACTTGAGGACCGACTATTGGTGGCCAGGCATGAAGAGGGATGTGGCTAAGTATGTGGAGAAGTGTCTGACATGCTTAAGGGTTAAGGCGGAGCATCAGAAGCCACATGGGAAACTTCAACCTTTGGAGATACCCGAGTGGAAATGGGAGCACGTGACCATGGACTTGGTTACCGGGCTACCAAAGACGGTTAGGAAGCATGACGCTATATGGGTGGTGGTTGATCGACTGACGAAGAGTGCCCACTTCATCGCGATACGGGAGGCCTCTTCTTCAGAGGTGTTAGCGGACATCTATGTCCGGGAGATAGTGGCGAGGCACGGGGTGCCGGTGACGGTGATCTCGGATCGAGACGTTCGGTTCACCTCACGCTTTTGGAGTAAATTTCACGAGGAGTTGGGTACTAAGCTTCAGTTCAGCACGGCTTTCCACCCTCAGACGGACGGGCAGAGCGAGAGGACTATACGGACTCTCGAGGACATGCTTCGGGCATGTGTGCTAGATTTTGGAGGCAGTTGGGAATCTCATCTTCCCTTGGTTGAATTCTCTTACAATAACAGCTTCCATGCCAGTATCGGCATGCCTCCCTACGAGATGTTGTATGGGAGAAGATGCAGAACTCCTATTTGCTGGGGTGAGGTTGGCCAGAGGGAGTTAGGAAGTACGGAGATTGTTCAGAGGACGACCGAGAGCATTCAGCAGATTCGTGAACGGCTGAAAGCAGCTCAAAGTCGCCAGAAAAGCTATGCAGACAAGAGACGTTCAGATTTGGAGTTTAGTGTGGGGGATAAGGTGCTTCTGAAGGTATCGCCATGGAAAGGGGTGATACGGTTCAGGAAGCGAGGGAAGTTAGGGCCTAGGTTCATTGGGCCGTTTGGGATAGTAGCTCGTATCGGGAAGGTTGCGTATCGACTTGAGTTACCGCCAGAGCTCAGTCAGATACACGACACTTTCCATGTGTCCCAGCTTCGGAAATGTTTAGCGGATGAATCGGCCTTTGTACCGTTGGAGGATATTGAGGTGGACGAGCGGCTTAACTACGCGGAGAAGCCGGTAGCTGTCTTGGAAAGAAAGATCAAGACATTGAGGAATAAAGAGATCGGGATCGTTAAGGTCCAATGGGAGCACCGGAAGGGTTCAGAGTGGACGTGGGAGCCCGAGGATGAGATGCGGAGGAACCACCCCGAGTTGTTCCAAGCTTAGTCGATTTCGGGGACGAAATCTCGGTAAGTGGGGGAGAGTTGTAACACCCGGTTTCTTTTCTTTTATACCTTGGGTTAGACAACTTAAGTGATTATTTGTCATGTTTTAGGTGTGGAGGGGCTGGAGTGTCATTTGTGATAGTTCAAGGTGCAGTGTGTCTATTGTTGTATAAGTAGGGAAAACCCTCACTCTCCAGGCAGTTTTCTCAGAACGTACGAGAGAGAGAGTTAGGGTACGCTTGAAGGAAGGCAGACAAGGAGAAATTGAGGCTTGTGATTGTCAAGGGTGTTGGCAACTACGCTAATTGCGCTTAAGGTATGAACTTTATGTTGATTAAGATGTCTTTTGTAGTTTAATTTGAAGTGTCATGATGGTTAGGGTTGGGTGTGAATTGATGATCCTTGGATCATCAAATTGTTGTAATTGGGAGGTTCCAGGGTCGAATTACTTGCATGTATTTGTTAGATATCGACCCTAGATGTTAAGGAATCATGTGTTGATGTGTTTAGGTATGAAATTTGGAGTTTTGGCACTGAAATCGAGGCAGGTCGCGAGAGAGAGTGCAGGCTGGAAAAGCCCGCGACCTGGCCCCGCGACCTGAGGTCGCGGGAGCAGGCCGCGCAACTCTCTGCCAAATTTCAAAATTTTATTTTCTTCTTTTCGGAGATTGGGTTATGGGATCATGTTAGGGATGTTATGAGAGGATGAGGCCTAGAGTTTGAGGTCAATCGGACTAGTCTAGCTATGTCTAAGACTGGCTTTTCGGTTTGGAGTGTCAAGTGGTCCTTTTTGGACTAAGTTGATGAGTTATGTTTCTATGCTTGCTTAGGTGTTTGCAAGTGATCATTTTAACTTGTGGAGAGTCTTGTTTGCTAGCAACCGACAGGTGAGTACTTCACTTAACCCTTGTTATTATGTGTACATGGTTATGTTTGCATGTGATTATGTGATGTGTTCCTTCGGGACTTGGGAGAGTACCTATGGTGGTAGTGATACCCCTAGGGAATTTGGAGAGGCCTGGTACCGGTGTCATATGTCCTTCCTTTATGGCGTTGAGCCGTAAGGAAGGTTGGAGTTTGCATGATATGTTGATTGCTTGTGAAATGATTGTGTTGCATGATGGTAAGTGGTTATGTGTGTGCTCACTAAGCTTTATGCTTACCCCGTTGTTGTTTATCTTTTTAGTGTCAGGTACTTCCCGGAAGGGAAAGGAGAAAGCTACCGAATGAGGCTCTGGGACGGCGGTTCAGTCGACTAGGTTGTGAGAAGTGCTAGGTCATGGTTAACAAACAATTTGACGTTTTTGAAAAACTAAGTATTTCCATTCATGTAACTTTTCTATCAAACAGATTTGTGACATGGTTTTCAGTTATTGACTTATTTTGTTTGGATGTATTGTGAGACAAGCTTCCGCTTTAAAATGATGATTTTGGTTGCTTTCTAGTAAGTGAGTATTTTAGAAATTGGGATGTTACAAAGATAGCCTTTCTTGGATTGAGCAACCTCAATACCCAAGAAGTAACGCAACGTCCCCAAATCCTTCATAGCAAAATGATGGGCCAGTTCTTGCTTCAGAGACTCAATACCGTCATGGTCATCTCCAGTGATAATCATGTCATCCACATATAAGGATAGAAGAATCCGACCTGCCCCCGTGCATCTAACAAACAACGCAGAATCATGATTACTAGGGGTGAAACCAAGAGAAGTAATCACCGTAGAGAATTTCTCAAACCAAGCGCGAGGAGCTTGCTTGAGACCATACAGTGCTTTGCGAAGCCGACACACTTCTCCTGGTTTATGAGCCACACCTGGGGGAGGAGTCATGTACACCTCCTCATGAAGATCACCATTCAAGAAAGCATTCTTTACGTCCATTTGACAAATTTTCCACTGACGAATAGAAGCAACAGCAATAAGAGTTCGAACAGTCGTCATCTTTGCAACTGGTGCAAAGGTCTCATCATAATCCATGCCATACTGTTGGGAGTATCCTTTAGCAACAAGTCTGGCCTTGTACCGCTCAACAGACCCATCCGACCTTGTTTTAATCTTGAATACCCATCGAGAACCAATTGCATGCTTTCCAAAAGGAAGTAGGACTAGATCCCACGTGTGGGTCTGATAAAGAGCTGTCAGTTCTTCAGCCATTGCATTCTGCCAAAGAGGATCAGAAATAGCCTCTCGATAGGATTCAGGTTCAGTCAAACGATGTATATTAGTAATAAAGGAAGCAAATGAGGCTGAGTAGGATGAATAAGCAAAATCAGGGAGCTTGGTAGACTTACGAGTACGAGTGGACTTACGAGGAGGGACGTCCGTGGTCTCATCAGGTGCGGGAGCGGTCATAGGCGTAGCAGAATCAGAAGACGTGGATGTCTCAGGGGGGTCTGATGTTGCAGATGTCTCATGAGCAGGAACATCAGGGAAGGTATCATCAGTGTCAACATCAAAAGGATCAATAGATCGGAGATCTGATTGCGTCACATCATGAGACTGGGCCGGAATAGAAAAGAAAGGAATATGTTCCAAAAAAGTGACATGTCGAGAAACATATAGTTTTTGACTTACCGGATCAAAACGATATCCTTTCTGACCAATACCATACCCCAGAAAGACACACAAAGCAGAACGAGGAGATAACTTATTTCTCTCAACATGAGGACGCAAGACAAAACAAGTACAACCAAAAACACGCAAAGAGGAGTAATCGGGTGACTCACCATATAGTTTCTCAAAAGGAGACAAACCAGAGTTATGAGCTATGGGAATTCGATTTATCAAATAGGTAGCGGTTAGAAGCGCTTCCCCCCAGAAAACACTTGGAACTCCGGAAGAAACAAGCAATGAACGAGCAGTTTCAACAAGATGTCGGTGTTTCCTTTCAGCAACTCCATTTTGTTGAGGAGTATCAGTACAAGATGATTGATGGATGGTACCATCAGATGCAAGTAACTGAGTGAAGTCATTAGAGGTATATTCCCCTCCTAAATCACACCTGAAACATTTTATGACAGCTGAATGTTGCGTTTTTATTAAAGCTCTAAAGTTACTATACACCAAGAGAAAATCAGATCTGCGTTTCATGAGGAAAACCCAAGTATAACGAGTATAATCATCAATAAACGACACATAGTACTTGGAGCCTCCCTTTGAAGACACAGGAGATGGTCCCCACACATCAGAATGTACAAGATCAAAAGGAGCAGAGGAACAAGACATACTTTTATTAAACGGTAAAGCAGAAAATTTTGCCAGTTTACAACCACTACAGTCAGAAATATCACAACTTTTCAACTGTCCCAAAGCGCCTGTAGAGGCCAAAAACTGTAACCGTGACGCAGACACGTGCCTTAAACGAACATGCCAAAGATAAAAAACTGAAGAAGAATGACTCAAACGAAATGAGGACAAATCAACACCGGAAGCCGCAACACCAGAAACTCTGAGTTCATCCACGACATAGAGATCCCCTAGCTTATGGCCTATCCCAATCACCTTCCGAGTCCGCGGGTCCTGTACACAACACAAATAATCAGAGAAGAAAACCCAATAACCGGTTTTACATAGTTGGCTAACCGAAACAAGATTCAAAGCAAGTGTGGGTATATAATAGACATCGGAAAGAGACAACTGGGGAGTGACAATAGAACCAACACCTTCTACTTGCATGGGCGTAGAACTAGCAGACATAACAGAGACTGGTGATCTCGGGGACAAGGATGTAAAAGATATCAAATGAGGTGACATATGATGAGATGCACCTGAATCTAGAATCCATAAGGAAGAGGGAATACCTGAAGTGTTGGTCGAAGACAAACCTGAACCTGAATGAGACATAGAGGCAGACATGGCAATTGGATTAGAGGCAAGGAACTGTTTAAATTGCTCAAAGACCTGAGGATCCAAAGCAGATGGTGGTGGTGTGCCAGTAGGCTGAAAATCATGCTCTACTGGAGAAGGAGCAGCAGCAGCAAACTGCGGTGGACGAGGTGCCCGAGGAGTCGGACCAGGAGGACGAAACTGAGGGGGTGACTGAAACGATCCAGGGGCTTTGTTCTGTTGCTGCTGTGGTCGTTGTTGTTTTCCCTTATTCAATAGCAGTGGACACTGGGACTTCCAATGATTCTTCTGTTTGCAGTAACTACATTCATCAGGGGCTACCCTTGCTTTATTCTGAGGTCTTTGAGGAACAGCAAAGACAGCAGGAGTAGATGGCAACTTAGGATCCTTGTCACCAGAAGACTTCAAACGAGTTTCCTCTGCAATTAGTTCATGAACAACCGAGTCAACTGTGGGAAGAGGGTTACGATGAAGAATTGTGCCACGTAATCCTTCAAAATCAGATCGTAATGCCATCAAGAACTGAACCAAGCGCTGCTCTTCCCTTCTAGAAATATAAGGCTTAAAAGCCTTCAAATCTGCAGATTCAGTAAGAGCCAACTGATCCCACAAGTCGGACATAGCAGCGTAGAACTCCTGAACACTCAACTCATTCTGTCGAAGGGCACGAATATCAGTTTCTAACTGATATTGTTTTGCAAAGTTCGATTGAGTGTACAATCTTTCCAAATGATCCCAGACTTCTTTAGCCGTATCGTACTTGGCTAATTGAGTCCCAATGGATTGTGCTACAGAGTTATTAATCCAAGTGATAACTTTCGAGTTATCAGTTTCCCATGAATCCACCAACAACGAATAATTTGCAGCCTTCTCATCCGTCGGTTTACTGCTTTTACCAGTGACATAACCCCACATATTTTTACCCCTCAAAAAAATTTTCATGACATAACTCCAATACGAATAGTTTTTTCCATCTAATTGAGTGCTAATAGACTGAAGAGAATCATCTTTGGGAGACATGGTTTCGACAAAAGAAAATCAATCAAACACAAGATGAACGAAAGCAGTAAATAGCCCCAATAACAACGAATAGCCCCAAATTAGACGAAAACAAAATCAAACAGAACGAGACGAAACTCAACAAATCAGACGAAACGAGAAATTATGAACGAAATTACCAGAAATCATGAACCATAAATTATTCACGAAACCGGTGCTTGCTACAACGTCGTCTATGAGCATCAAATATTGGATCGATACTTGAGCTCTGATACCATGAAGATTAAGAGCCAAAAGTATATTGTATTATTGAATAGAGAAGCGTGAATTACAAAGAAGCAAGAGCGGCTATATAAAGCCAAGAAAACCCTAAAACAAGTAAACCCTAAAAGCAAACGGGCCGGGCCCAAATATAAAAGCTAAGCTAAACAACGATGTTTAGGTATGAAAATTTGACCGCGGTTCCAACTACAATGGACTGGAGACAAAAGGGAGCCGTTACGCCGGTGAAGGATCAAGGGCAATGTGGTAAGTACCGAGTAACCAACATACATTTCAAAACATATATATTCTAAGAATTTTGAGGCTCCCAAATTGTTGTTTGGACTTTCCCCCATTAACTTATGCTACTTGTATAGGATGTTGTTGGGCTTTTTCAGCGGTAGCAGCAATGGAAGGAATCAACCAACTGTCAACTGGTAAGCTGATATCACTATCTGAGCAAGAGTTAGTTGATTGTGATACAAGTGGTGAAGATCAAGGCTGTAATGGTGGTCTTATGGACGAGGCCTTCAAATTCATTATAGAAAACAAAGGCCTAACCACTGAATCTAATTACCCATATGAAGCAACTGATGGAACATGTAGCACCGCAAAAGAATCATCCCCTGCAGCTAAGATCACCGGATATGAAGATGTGCCTGCTAACAGTGAGTCGGCATTGTTGAAGGCTGTGGCCATGCAACCAATTTCTGTAGCCATCGATGCTAGTGGCTCAGACTTCCAGTCTTACAAAAGTGGGGTTTTCACCGGAGAATGTGGAACCCAATTAGACCATGGTGTTATTGCTGTTGGATACGGAGAGACCCATGAGGGCACCAAGTATTGGCTTGTGAAGAATTCGTGGGGAACAAGTTGGGGAGAGGATGGTTATATTAGAATGCAAAGAGATGTTGATGCCGCTGAAGGACTCTGCGGTATTGCCATGATGGCCTCATATCCAACTGCTTAAGAAGCAAAGGGAACTTGCCTAATCAGATTGTATAGTTCATACATATCAACTTATATATTTCTGTTCATGCATATCATTGCCAAATTATTACTGCTCGTGTATATGATCATCAATATAGCACTTGTATGTTTCTTTCTATATCGTGCGTTTTCTAGATCTCACGTAAAACTTGTAGCTTTTTTATGGAAAGAAAAATATCATCTCACTTCGAATCTGAGCACTTTGACCAACGAAAAAGCCATCAGTGATCTATTTGTGAAAGTCCAATGGTCGGTCAAACTTTTATGCATGGGGAAAGACTTTACCGGTGAGTACATTGACTCATCAAGGGATATTATCACCAAGACACCAACAGATATCGATGCTTTACCGAAAAATATTATAACTAATGGCTCTCTAAAGGCTAAAGTCAAATTATCAAAGGCCATAATCCCGGCAGATTCCTTTGTTATCTGAAAATTCATGGCAAATATCGTTCTTTCGGTGATGTGGTGGGAATAGCCATGGGTGAATTTGGTCGTTGATTGTCTCTATTGTCTCTTTCTCTCTTGTCATTGTTCAGATATAATTTCATGGTGAGATAAGTTGGTTTTGTAGTCTATCTATCTAAATGTGTATATAGAGAGAGGAAAATTTAAATGTGAACCTATCTTTCATTATGAACGTAAGAACCACTAAAAGTCTAAAATCATGCCACATGACAATATTCACTATGAATATCACGCATTCAGAGTGAATAAAAACGCTTAAGCTTTATTCACTCTGAATAATGCGCGATATTCAGAGTGAATATTGTCACGTGGAGTAATTTTAGTGGTTATCACGTTCACAACCAAAATTGAATTCACATTTGAACCTAACCCTATATATATATATATATATATATATCTCCTACTTGGTTCACATTTTCCTCATTCTTTGGATGTAGCCCTTTCCCCTTATACCATTTTAAACATGAACAAAATCATATTTGAACAATGACAAGACATGAAGATACAATGGAGACACTTTATTAGGAACTTATTTCTTTTACGCGTCCTATAAACTCAATTTTGTTGTAGTGCAGAGTTTCAAATAGCCATTTCCTTCTTTATATGTATCATATCTATTGAAGATTGAAAGTATTATCAATGCATAATTAAACTTGGCAGAACAATATATTTTTATCTGATTTTATAAAGGATAAGTTCATATTGTCTCTTTGTTTCTAAATCAACTTAACTCGAATGCACACGTAAGGAACCACAAAAAATCGCTCATGTGCGTAGATATCGATCATTGGGATAAAGGCCTAAAGAAACCAACATCAAGTACATGAAATTGGTAATTTGCTTTTACAGATGCAATTTTTTTTTACTTTGTCCGATAGGCATCAATCCAATAACGTTTCTTTGTTCAACCAACAATCTCGACTTCAACCTAATCTTTTGCCAGAAAACTGTTCCCTCTTGCCACCCCTTGTAATGTGAAATGTCTAATGGATACTATAGTTTTCACAATAGAGTAGATATAATTAATTGACATACATGTATCGTTATTTTATTAGAAAACTTCAACAACAACAACAACAAGAAAAAAAAAAAAAAAACTTTAAGTAACATTTCAAATTGAACTCTTGTCAAAACAAGTTTACAGAAAATTTTCAAGGGTATGTTTACATTAGACAATCAATGTGGTTAAATTATCATGTTCATAGATGCAAGAAGCAATTCTTCCTGATGGTATTTATTTAAGATAATATGGCTTCCAATCAACTTAATTGAACATAATATTGACAAGCATAATAGACGAAGTTTCTAAAGAGAGCAAAACTAGAGTCAAAAGCCGGCCTTTCCAAGAGCACAAAAAAATATGACATCGGATAAGTTGAGAAATGGACATATCTCAAAAAACACATATAAGACATTATTCATGTTTCCAACAGGATAACGTCTACGCTAATAAAATAGCTTGTCTAACCCAACGTACCTTTGCCTTGCACTCCACGGAATTGAATGCTTTCTGAATTGCTTCATACTATCGAAGTTAAATGTTTAACATATCATAGCCTCTTTCTTTTATATATAGATCATCAATTGTGCATTTAAGGGAAACTCCTCACTCAACTACTGAAAAGCCTGTGGGTTCTTTAAACTAATCCTTAAGGCATCAAAATTTGCAACCAATGGCTTCAATTGTCAAGAGAATGTTTATTACCACTCTTCTAATCATAGGGATATGGTCTTCTCAGGTGACGTGTCGCGTGTTAAGTGACTTATCCATGTCTCAGAAACACGAGATGTGGATGGTACATTATGGACGTGTGTACAAAGATGAAGCAGAGAAGGAGATGCGCTTTCAGATATTCAAGGACAATATGGAATTCATCGAATCATCCTTACAAATTGGGTGTTAACGCATTTGCTGACCAAACAAATGAAGAGTTCAAAGCAGCTCGCAACGGATACAAGTTTTCATCAAACAAAAAGTTAGCTCGAACCACACCATTTAGATATGAAAATGTGACTGCAGTGCCACCTAGCATGGATTGGAGAAAGAAAGGAGCCGTTACCCAAGTTAAGGATCAAGGCCAATGTGGTAAGTTGACTATCTAATTATGGTTGAATATATAAACATAAAAATCCAAAAGAAAGGAAACCTCACCATCCAATCCATACTTGTATATGTATACAAATAGAGGGAGGTTCAAGGGAAAACCTAAAAAAATGGAAAACTGAAGAACACCCTTGTAAACCTCCATCTGCACCGTATGCACTTGTGCATGGAAGTAACTAAGTTGTTTTTGGTTTTTATGCATATGTGCATTATGCAAATGTGCACATGTGCATATTACAAATTACATTTATGCACAACTGCATATGATCTAGATCAAGGGCTACGAGAGTGTTCCTCAATTGTCTATTTATTTGAGGTTTTCCCTTGAACCTGACCCTATATATGTGTCTGTGTGTGTGTGTATGCCTACTTACATAATGTTTTGTAATCTACAGGAAGTTGTTGGGCATTTTCAACCATAGCAGCTACCGAAGGAATCACTCAACTAAGTACCGGAAAACTGATTTCACTCTCAGAGCAAGAGCTAGTGGACTGTGACACGAGTGGTGAAGATCAAGGATGTGAGGGTGGCGAGATGGAAGATGGCTTTGAATTTATCATCAAAAACAAAGGCATCAACAGCGAAGCGGCTTACCCATATCAAGCAGTGGATGGAACCTGCAACACAAAGGAGGAATCTGTTTATGCAGCTAGGATTAGCGGGTATGAACAAGTGCCAGCTAACAGCGAAAAGGCGCTCTTACAGGCAGTTGCCAATCAACCCATCTCAGTGTCCATCGATGCCAGTGGCTCCGCTTTTCAATTCTACTCAAGTGGAGTTTTTACTGGGGATTGCGGAACCGATCTAGACCATGGCGTTACAGCGGTTGGGTATGGGTTAAGTGATGACGGAATGAAGTATTGGTTGGTTAAAAATTCTTGGGGTACCAGTTGGGGAGATGCTGGATACATAATGATGCAAAGAGATGTTAGTGCTGAAGAAGGTCTATGTGGAATAGCTATGGATTCATCATATCCAACTGCTTAAGTCTTTATAAATTATACTTGTTATAACTTGAACAAAACGCATCTGGCAAGTGCAAATGTTTTTTTTATTCTACTCTTCATATTATATGAGATGCAACACTTGTGTATATATGTAAATATAATATATTCTAAGGTATCATTGCATAAACATTGTCTTTGTTCATGAACCAACTTATCGTGTCCGAAGATGAAGTAATTTCTAGAGGTCTAGTTGTTGCTCTATCCTGCAGTTGCTCTACTTTACAGTCACTTCTTCATCCGTCTATGTCAAGTTTCTAATTACAACCTCGATCTCTACAAAAAAAAAACTATTATTTTTTGGCAGAGGTTCATCTAGGCTTTGCCTATACTACATGCATGGCAATTTGGTAATTAAGTTACGGTAAGCGTGACCACAGGATGCACGCTAGCACGTGGAGTCAAAGTCTCAAACCCAGGGTAAATTGGATATTCCACCACATCCCCCTGGCTAGGCCTTTTGCCGATAAGCCACCACCCTTGTGGTTATCTCTACAAACTTTTTATCTCCACTCAGAAGATGTTGCGAGTATTCAAGTAAATTAAGGACCAAATATTAAAGTCACTAATATGAATGGCAAACAATAGCAGATCATCATGGAAAACTTGACCAAACATCACTGCTAAGAGCATTGCAACCAAATAATGAATTAATCTTCTCAATTTGTAAAAAAAGTAATGAGAATTGTGATAGCAGGATAAGATAGCTATTATCATGTTCTTTTATAGCAGAAAAAGAGTTTCTATTGTGGAAATCTGGTGATCATGTTCTTTTATAGCAGAAAAGGTGGATCTGGTAATAGCAGGATAAGATGGCTAGAGAATAGATAAACTTAAAAGTGACCACATGACATCCAATTTTACTCTTGATGATCAAAAAATTTCATTGAAGACTTTTATTCATATTTGTAGGGAGGCTTTTTGTTCAAACACCTTGGGCCTATAAAATATCAAGATCAAACCTGGTTCTCCTTAAACTTAAAAGGCCAGATCTTAAATATACATTCATTTTTCTCCTTCTATATTAATTCATAGGATCCTTATTATATGTTTCATTTGATAAAGAATATTGTTTTCTTTATGCTACTCATGCATGAAAAAAATATATATACAAGGATCTATAAACTACACAAACTCTATAAACAACACAAACGGTCATTAATATAACAAACGTAAAAGACAAAAGATACACTTTGTATCCATAAAAACTCTTTATAAAACGGTTTTTCATTAACTAAAATACAAATGCAACATGACCATACAAAATTATAATCATGTACATATAAAATGACTTCATATTTAATGAATCAACTTCCACGGAAAGCCAACTTTCGTTGTCCATGTCACTGATAACTTGCCCAGGTCTCTAGGAAATGCAATTTGTTCTCTATCACAAAGTCCAATTGCAGTAAGAACGCAATTTCAACTAGATTTATAGTTGGATCTAAGTGATATAGTCTATCGGCTCCATATATAAATACTTACTTCCCCGAAACTCAAATGCAATCAAGTGCACGAACAATAGTCTATTAATCTATTCCACTGCAACTGCAATTGATTTATAACATTCTTCTTTCAAGTTAAACATGGCTCTCAATTTCCAAGTGAATTTTCTCTTTGCGCTATTTTTGGTTGTCGGAGTATGGACTCTTGAAGCCACATCTCGCTCCCTACCCGATGCATCCATGGCAGAGAGACATGAGCAGTGGATGGCTCTTCATGGACGTGTTTACAAAGATGCAACTGAAAAGGAAATGCGTTTTGAGATATTCAAGGCTAATGTTGAGAACATAGAGGCATTCAATAGCGCAGGGACAAGTCTTATAAGCTTGGTGTGAATGCATTTACCGACCTCACTAATGAGGAATTTAGGGCCGGTCGCAATGGTTTCAAGGTTCGGTCTGATCCTAGAACTACGATGTTTAGGTATGAAAATTTGACCGCAGTTCCATCTACAATGGACTGGAGACAAAAGGGAGCCGTAACGCCTGTGAAGGATCAAGGCCAATGCGGTAAGTACCGAGTAACCAACATACATTTCAAAACACATATATTTGAAGAATTTTGGTGCTCCCAAATTGTTGTTTGGACTTTCCCTCATTAACTTATGCTACTTGTATAGGATGTTGTTGGGCTTTTTCAGCAGTAGCCGCGACGGAAGGAATCAACCAATTGTCAACTGGTAAGCTGATATCACTATCTGAGCAAAGTTAGTTGATTGTGATACAAGTGGTGAAGATCAAGGCTGTAATGGTGGTCTTATGGACGAGGCCTTCAAATTCATTATAGAAAACAAGGGCCTAACCACTGAATCTAATTACCCGTATGAAGCAATTGATGGAACATGTAGCACTGCAAAAGAATCATCCCATGCGGCTAAGATCACCGGATATGAAGATGTTCCTGCTAACAGTGAGGCAGCATTGTTGAAGGCTGTGGCCATGCAACCAATTTCTGTAGCCATCGACGCTAGTGGCTCAGACTTCCAGTCTTACAAAAGTGGGGTTTTCACTGGAGAATGTGGAACCCAATTAGACCATGGTGTGACTGCTGTTGGATACGGAGAGACCCCTGAGGGCACCAAGTATTGGCTTGTGAAGAACTCGTGGGGAACAAGTTGGGGAGAGCAAGGTTATATTAGAATGCAAAGAGATGTTGATGCCGCTGAAGGACTATGTGGTATTGCTATGATGGCCTCATATCCAACTGCCTAAGATGCGAGGGAACTTGCCTAATCAGATTGTATAGTTCATACATATCAAGTTATATTTCTGTTAACGCATATCATTGCCAAATTATTACTGCTCGTGTAAATGATTATCAGTATGGATCTCTTTTATGTTTCTTCCTATATCATGGGTTTTTTCTATGGAACGAAAAATATCATCTCACTTCAAATTTGAGCACTTTGACCAACGAAAGAGCCATCATGATCCATTGGTGAAAGTCCTTGGTCAAACTTTTATGGGAAAAGATTTTACTGGTCACTCCATCGACTCATCAAGGGATATTATCACCAACAGATATTGATGCTTTATCGAAAAATGTTATACTTAATGGCACTCTAAAGAATAAATTCAGATTATCAAAGGCCATTATTACCAACAGATTCCTTTATCATCTAAATATTCATGTCAAAAATTCGTTCTTTCGGTGATCTGTTGGGAATATCCGAATGGGAATAGCCACGGGTGAATTTGGTCGTTGATTGTCTCTTTCTCTCTTGTCATTGTTCAAATATAATTTCATAGTGAGATAAGTTGGTTTTTTTTGTCTAGCTAGCTTCTTCATGATCTAAATGTGTTGAACCTATGTATATATAGGGTCAGATTCAAATGTGGACACATTTTTATTGTGAACGCAATGACTAGTAGTATCATGCCACGTGTCAATATTCAATCTGAATATTCATATTTTATTCAAACTGAATAAAGCTTGTATTCAGTCTGAATAAAGCAGGAATATTCAGACTGAATGAATACAACTTTTTTATTCAAACTGAATACAAGCTTTATTCACTCTAAATAAAGCTTAGGCGTCGATTCAAATTGCCACGTGACGCGATTTTAGTGGTCCTCACGTTCACAATGAAAATTGAGTTCACATATGAACTTTCCTCTCTCTCTCTCTCTCTCTCTATATATATATATATATATATATATAAGAGAGAGAGAGAGAGAGAGGAAAGCTCATATGTGAACCACTTTTTGGTTGTGAGCGTGAGAACAGCCGAGAGCGCAACACGTGGCGGAGACTAGTCAACAATGCCCTCCCATGAATCACGTCTAGTACCCTTTGAAATGTGAAGTGTCTAATGGATACTACAGTTTTCATAATAGAGAAGATATAATTAATCGACATACATGCATAATTACTTTATTAGAAAACGGTCAAAAACAAGGTTACAGAAAGTTTTCAGTGGCATGTTTAGTGTTTACATTAGACAATCAATGTGGTTAAATTATCAAGTTCTAGTTTCCATGTATATAAAATATCATAGATGCAAGAAGCAATTCTTACTGGTGGTATTTATTCAAGATAACATGGCTTCCAATCAACTTAATTAAACATATTTGACAAGCATAATAGACGAAATTTCTAATGAGAGCAAAACTAGAGTCAAAAGCCGGCCTTTCCAAGAGCACAAAAAAATATGACATCGGATAAGTTGAGAAATGGACATATCTCAAAAAACACATATAAGACATTATTCGTGTTTTCAACAGGATAACGTCTACGCTAATAAAATAGCTTGTCTGAGCCAACGTACTTTTGCCTTGCACTCCACGGACTTGAATGCTTTCTGAATTGCTTCATACTAACGAAGTTAAATGTTTATCTATCATACTCTCTTCCTTCTATATATTTGTATATCATCAATTGTGCATTTAAGGGCAACTTCTCACTCAGTTACTGAAAATCCTGTGGGTTCTTTAAACTAATCTAGAAGGCATCAAAATTTGCAACCAATGGCTTCAATTGCCAAAAGAATGTTTATTATCGCCACTCTTCTTATCATAGGGATATGGTCTTCTCAGGTGACGTGCCGCATGTTAAGTGACTTGTCCATGTCCGAGAAACACGAGATTTGGATGGTACATTATGGACGTGTGTACAAAGATGACGCTGAGAAGGAGATGCGCTTTCAGATTTTCAAGGACAATATGGAGTTCATAGAATCATTCAACGGTGGTGGAAATCATCCTTACCAATTGGGTGTTAATGCATTTGCTGACCAAACAAATGAAGAGTTCAAAGCAGCTCGTAACGGATACAAGTTTTCATCGAACAAAAAATTAGCTCAAACCACACCATTTAGATATGAAAATGCGACTGCAGTGCCACCTAGCATGGATTGGAGAACTAAAGGAGCTGTTACCCAAGTTAAAGATCAAGGCCAATGTGGTAAGTAGATCATCTAAACGTGGTTGAATATATACATAAATCAAAAAAACAAAAGGAGAGGAAAACCCACAATCCATATAAATATATGCATATATGCGTACTTAAATAGTGTTTTGTAATCAACAGGAAGTTGTTGGGCATTTTCAACTATAGCAGCTACTGAAGGAATCACTCAACTGAGTACTGGAAAACTGATTTCACTCTCAGAGCAAGAGCTAGTGGATTGTGACAGGAGCGGTGAAGATCAAGGATGTGATGGTGGCGAGATGGAAGATGGGTTTGAATTTATCATCAAAAACAAAGGCATCAACAGCGAAGCAGCTTACCCGTATCAAGCAGCGGATGGAACCTGCAACACAAAGGAGGAAGCAGTTGATGCAGCCAAGATTAGCGGGTATGAAAAAGTGCCAGCCAACAGCGAAAAGGCGTTGTTACAGGCGGTGGCAAATCAACCCATCTCAGTGTCCATCGATGCCAGTGGATTGGCTTTTCAGTTCTATTCAAGTGGAGTTTTTACTGGGGATTGCGAAACAGATCTAGACCATGGGGTTACAGCAGTTGGGTATGGGGTAAGTGATGATGGAATGAAGTATTGGTTGGTTAAAAATTCATGGGGTAGCAGCTGGGGAGATGGTGGATACATAATGATGCAAAGAGATGTTAGTGCCAAAGAAGGTCTATGTGGAATAGCTATGGATTCATCCTATCCAACTGCTTAACTCTTTCCAGAGTTTACTAGTTACAACTTGAACAAAATGTACACATGTATTTGGCAAGTCCAAATGTACCCTTCTATTCTGCACTCTTTGTGCCTAATTTATGTTATGCAACACTTGTATATATATGTAAATATGTTTAATTAATGAACAAGTCTGGATATCCAACAATCTGTTGCTTGTCCATGTAAGTATTACCACAGAGTTTCTACTGTAAATCACAAGAGGATACAAAATAGATAAAATTAAAAGGCTATGTTACATACAAAAACAGAACTCAGGTATCAAAATAAGCTAAATTTTTGCCATTAATCTTTGTGCGATGATAAATTTAGTCCCACAAGAGTTAGAAGAGTACCTTTCCTTTTGCATATATCACTGGTTCAGACTTTACGTGTAGCATTAAGAGTTCAGACACTCTAAACCATCACCAACTGGAACCGCTTTCTTTAGATATGTTTCTCTTCTTCATTAACACCCTTATATCACTAACACTATCCCACCTCCCTGCATCTGCTAAAGTATTCGATAACGCAACATATGCTCCAGGTCTACTATCGCTACTTAACTTAAAAAGCTCATTGGCAGCAACGCTCGCCATCTCCACATCACCGTGTAGTCTACAAGAACTAAGCAACGCAGCCCAAACATCAGAATTAGGCTTCTCGGGCATCGCCATTACAAACTGCAACGCCTGATTCAGCCTTCCTGCTCGCCCCAATAGATCAACCATACACGCATAGTGCTCCATGGTCGGTTTCATGGAGTAATGTTTCTCCATCATCTCAAATATTTCTTGTCCTTTATCGACCAATCCTGCATGCCCACAAGCTGAAATAGCACCAAGAAAAGTCACGTGATTTGGTCTAATGCGATACACGTTCTGCATTTCGCCAAAGAGGTTAAGGGCTTCACTTGGATCACCATTCTTCCCATACCCATCGATCATCGAAGTCCAAGAAAACACGTTCTTTACAGGCATGCGGTCAAAAACCGTTCTGGCATCTTCGATCCTTCCACATTTCGAGTACATGTCAACAATAGCACTTCCCATTTTGATATCTGTCGCAAACTCGGTCTTCATGAGCTGGCCTTGAACCTGCTGCCCAACTTCACAAGCCGATAATATCGAACAAGCTCCAACGATACTCGCAAACGTGGACTTGTTCGGCTTAAAATCCAACCTTTGCATGGTTATGTAAATATCGATGGCCTTCTTGGCGGTCTCGATCGATTTGCTATAGCCTTCGATCATGGCGTTAAAGACCACCACGTCTTTCTCAACCGTCTTATCGAATACTTCCTCAGCATCTTCCACAAGACCTTGTCTCATGTATCCGGAAATGAGCGAAGTAGAACAAACCACATCTCTTTCGATCATGAAATCGAACACTCTCCTAGCGTAACGAACCCTCCCACTCTTCACATACGAATCCACCAAAGCGGTCGAAAGAACATCATCCACTACAACATACGATTTCATAATCTGCCCATGAACCTCTCTTCCAATCCGACATCCATTTGGCAACACACCATCGGTTGTCGAAGCCTTCAAGATCATCGAAAACGTATATTCATCCGGCTTTTCGTTACACGAAACAAGCCTTCTAACCAAGTTTAAAGACTCACCCACTTGACCATGTCTTGTATACCCGGCTATCATGTAATTATAAGCAGTGAGAGTTGGTTGACGCAATTCGTCGAACACTTGGCGGGCATATAGCAAACAAGAGGATTTCAAATGCAAGATGATAAGTTTGATGGATATGTTTGTGTTGGGTGTGAAGCCAGTTTTGATGATATGTGTATGAATCTTTTGGCCATGGCAAGGGGTGTCTGAATTTATGTAAGATTGGAGAAGCAGTGAGAGTGAGGTGGCTGTTGGTGGGTGTTCAAGATTATAAATAGTTGGAATTGATGAATGATTAGGACTTGAGATTATCCTTGAAGAGGGAATTGAGGATTTGAGTATAGATAATTTGCTCATTCTTCATTTGAATAGGATTTAAATCCTAAAATTGAGGCTTCTCTGCTATCTACATGAGTACTACTAATATGCACTAAGCAGATTAGCTCTTCGAAGAAGGGATTGGGCCTTCGTCTTTTTGCAGACCCAAATTCATCTTGCTAGAATCAAAAATTGTAATTGTATTTTTTTTTTCTTTTTCTTATCAATATAATTTATAAATCGCATATATACCCTCGGCAATCATTTTAGTAGGGGGATGTGATCATGTGAACGAGCTGAGTTGAGCCGAGTGGCCCGAGTCAGACATTTATCGAGCCGGATTTGTTTAGGTTTTTTTAAGTTCGAGCTTGAGCTCGGCTCGATTAGAGCTCGTGATATTGAGTTCGGCTCGTTTAAGATTTATGAAGCTCAAGTTCGGTTCATTTAGGGTTAGGTATTATTTTGATATTGTTATTAGAATGATATATATATATATAGGGGTGGGTTCAAATGTGAACCACTTTTTAGTTGTGAACGTGAGAACAACCGAGAGCGCGACACGTGGCGCGATTTATGGGATGACTAGGCGCCACGTCGGATCCACGGAGGATGACTAGGCGCGATTCATGGGAGGGCATTGAATTAAAGAGGGGGACCCCACTCAAAGCCGCCACGTGTCGCGCTCTCGGTTGTCCTCACGTTCACAACCAAAAAGTGGTTCACATTTGAACTTTCCTCTATATATATATATATAAAATTAAAATTTTAACATATAAAATATATATTATATTATATCATATATTGAGCTCGTTTAGGCTCGCAAGCTTAAACGAGTTCGCTCTTTGGAGATTGAGTTCGGCTCGTTTATTAAATGAGCTTTAATCTACGCTTAAGCTCGAGTTCATTAAAGCTCGGCTTGTTTAGACTTTTAACCATTCGAGCTCAAGTAGCTCATGAATAGTTCAGCTCATTAACTTCCCTACATTTTAGTACGATATCCGTGATTTGTTCAACTTAATAGAAATAATCACTATCATCCTCAAAGATTCATAAAGTTCAACAAACTTTTTAGACAAATGCCTCTAAAGATTGAAATCAACCATGGGTTTACCTTTTTGAATTTTGTACAACGTTCTTATAGAAAGTTTGGATCTCAATGCTTAAATCGGCATTTACATTTATATTGTGTTTTCGAAACTCATTATACGAAGGGAATAAAAGGGAGAAAAAAAAAGAAAAAAAAACGTGTACTCAAAACTATTTAAAACGAAAGTAAAATAATGATATGTAGTCTTCCTAAACTTTGACTACAAACATGAGAGGAAAGGCAAGGTAAGGATATTTAAGCTAAGGCCATCCTTAAAGGGCTCGGGATGGGGCCGGTACCGGCACCGGCGGTAACACCGCCGCGAATGACCGGTAGGCGGTCGGTACCCACACCCACCGGTACGCCCACACCGGCTACGCGAGACACGCCACCCCACCCCTACCCCCCCCCCCCCCCCAACGGATATATAACGGCTAGTTTTTTTTAAAAAAAAGTTCTTTTTTACCTACCTATATAAATCTCATTCACCTCAATCTTATATTTATCTATCTCTTATTTATCTCTTACTCTCTCTTATTATCTTTTATTTTCTTTTATTATATTCACCTCAATCTAATATTATTCTCTCTTATGGATCCACACGGAACCGGTTCTGGTTCGAGGCGTACTCATAGGAGAGTCACAAATCTCTCGGTTCCGACTTCCTCAACGTCCCCAATGCCTCCCCTAACGGGTGTCTACCGCCCCCAAATGCCGAGCCCAAGGGGTTTTACAAATGTCATGCTCGAGGGATGGGAAACCCCGAATGTTCCCTATGTTGGGGATTGGGCTTATGCGCACTTGTTTACGCAACAACATCCATATGTTACACCCCAACCTTCCGGTTCGCAACACATTCCACGCAACAAACGCCGTCGAGAGCGTGGGAACTACGAGATAAGGACGAGGAACTTGTACCCGAAACCCAACCTTCGCGGTCGTCGTCGCCTTCACCGCCACCACAACCGCAACCCAAACGTAAATCACGCAAGGGTAAGAGTGCGGCAACGGACACGGGTGCGAACCCGACCAAGGGTAAGAGTGCGGCAACGGACACAGGTGCGAACCCGACCAAGGGTAAAGCGGCGTATAAATTGTGGACGTTGGATGAGGAGGTCACGTTGGCAAAAGCATGGGTCGAAGTCTCGGAGAATCCAACCATAGGTAACTATCGAAATAAAGGTAAATAAAAAAATGTTTTAATTTATAAGTTTTCCACTAAATGTTGTTTTAATTTTTTCTTTTGTAAAGTAGACAACTTTTTGGGGTCGGTGAAAGCGGAGTTCGACAAACACATGAGGTACGACCCAAACGTCCGCTCCGGGGACGCCGTTTCGACGAAGGTGAAAGGGCTCCTATCTAGCGTCTCGAAGTTCGCTTGTATTTACAATAATACATTCAACTCGCGAGCAAGCGGCGGAAGTAACGATGTGCTTGCAAGAGCTAAAGATCGATTTCATTACGAGTTTCACAAAGATTTTCCTCACGAACATTCTTGGAGAATTGTCAAAGACTCTCCGAAGTACAACCCGGTGTTAATGGTGGACCAAAAGAACATCCGCGCGCCGACAAATAAACGGTCGAAAACGTCTGAAACTCCAACCGCCTCCCCCGACGAATCTGATGCTCACACTCATTACGTGAACGTCGACAGCGACCTCCCCTCACAAACCGAGGCACACGACCGATGGGTCGAAACGCGCGCGAGACGTGCGGGGTCGTCCTCTAGGACGGCCGCATCAACCGATAGCGTGTCAAACATCACGACCTCTAACCATTCGCTTCTCGATTCGCTTAACGAACGCCAAAGGGGTATAGACTTCAAGTTCTACATAGCACCGCACGACCATCTCACATGTATACAGTTGGAGATCATGTTGCGAGAGAAGTAACGCTTACGCCAAAAATGGGGGTGGGATTCGTATTTTTAATTTTTATTTTAATATAATTTTAATTTTTATTATGAAATTTATTTTTAGTTTTAATTTTAATGTAATTTATTTTTAATTTTAATGTAATTTAAATTTTATTTTTAATTTAAATTTTAGTTGTTTTAATTTAAAGTACATTATTTTAATATTTAAAAATTAAAATGAGGGGATGAAAGTCACGGTTAAGGATGGAAAGCTATTGTGTTGGTAGGGGTGGTAAGATAGTAGAAAGCTGATGGCTTAAAGAATTATTAAAATTATAAAACAAACCTTTCAATATAAATAATTTATTTTTAGTACAAATATTTTTCTATTATTTAAGATGTAAGAACCCGAGAAAAAATGATAACACGAAGGAAAAAAAATATTATTTTTTTTCCATCTTTTCTTTTTCCTTTTTCTTGGCAATCAACACAAACTACAGTTTCACATGATTAAATAATTAAACACCAAACTATGAACCTGTCCCCTTCCCTTTCATTTTCCCCTCATACTTTTTCCTTTTTCTTCCCATTTCTGTTCAAATTTAACTTGCTACAGAAACCTAGTTTACAATTTACAAAATAACCTCCAGAGAGAACACAACCCCCACAGTACCATCCATCACCATGACCGAGTCCTACCCATCTGCTGATGGTTTAAACCAGACCAAGTTAGTCTATTACATTCACCAATATCTGGGTCAAGATGTGCACAAACCTGATATCTACCTCAGAGTGAGTCTACTTCCTTGAAGACCCCTTGCTTTGAGAAGAGTGTGAAAGATAGGCCAACTGATATTTGTGTGTGTATGACCAAATGATAAGCGGCTTCGGAGGAGCTGACGCTGCTAAACTGTACAAACTTGGTTAAAACAAAACAGTCATATGTTACATAATACTAAAATTAACATGACCTTTTGTATCGCCCTCACAGCCTCACTAGATAAGATTCTTTTCTTGGTCTTTACCGATTCATCCGGTAAGGTAATGTGACTTAGCAAACGTTTGGTAAGTCACATTATATAAGAATTACATGACCCTGATCACCGGAGACATATTGCAGGCAGTATATAAGATGAAGCAAATAAACCCAGTGTTTCTATAACAGAGCATAACCAAAAACACCTTCAACAATACTAAATAGAAAAGAAATAACACATACAAATCAAGTGCCACATTAACGTCCTTTAAGGAAAACAAAAAGGCAGGCATCCCATGGCTGACAAATTTAAACCATGGCTGCTAACAAATTCAGATATACATAAAGAGTTAGTGAATTATGCATTAAAGCCACACATGGCTGACAAATTTACACCATCAAGGTAACACCAGAGGATTGTTCCCTTTTGAAAACGTTCTAATAATCAAGTGTCTCAACATTCTTCATTTACAAACAGCTTGCACTATTCAATGACTCCGGGATCAATCATTGCAACATGTCTACCACCCATACAATAAAGTAGCAGTAGATCAGCAAGAACATGACAACAAGATAATATTGTAAAGTTCAAAAGAAATACCATTTTGGTCTAACATGCAGCAAGGCTTGCTCTAATAAAGAGGGGGGAGCCATTTTAATCATGTACCATGCATGCAATGAACCAGACTCATGGTTGAAAACAAGGATTTGTACTTAGATATACAGCCAGTTTTGGTATCTACAATATTAGGCTTTGGGTCGGTCACAACCAACTATGAACAGCTAGAAGACAAAACCAGCATACTAAACAGAACGCAACCAAACGATTTGTCAAATAAAGTCATGTACACACTTGCTTATTCACGTCCACATTGAACAACAGAATAGAAAGTAAACAATCTTACATCTAACGTAATAGACTTGTGTGTAAGAACTACCAGATGCACAACTGACCCCCACTACGGCCACCTTAAACTATCTTAAAATCAACCAGATCCAGTATATATTCAAAATACTTGGTCAACACATATCAATCTCCTGGGTTAGCTGGTTTGCAGCTAGTGTTGTATACCAGAGAAGTTAAATACGAAGCCCCAATCCAACAATGAATTCATGAGATGCTTGCTTAAAAACTTAAAACCCCAAGCAATGCACTGTTTTAGCTTTCACCTATAACTATACAAAAACTCAGCAAGTAAATTAAAACATCAGTGGTAATGTATACTAATTGAATTAATGAACCCAGTTGCCAAAAGATTATAAAAAAATCATCAACTGAAAGGGTGCTTGTGCATCCAAAAAGTTAGAATTAATTAGCAGAAATGTCATATTGCAGTGCAAACAAGCAGAGATATTGAAATATCTTATATAGAAGACCAGAAATAGCAGGCAACCAGATTACACTTTACAGTTAATTTTCATTGTCCAAAATGTAGAAGAAACACCAACCAAATAGACAAAACTAAGGATTAGAAAGAAATCCCTACCAATGCCATAATCTGAGAGTTAAAGCAGCCAAGTTGAAAACAAGAGGTTCCAATCAGGCATGGGTTGCAAAAAAATGCACTTGTTCAGAGGCAAGGAGAAATATAATCTTTACATGTATTGTACAAAATAGTTCCATAAACAATCGACATTAAGATGACAAACACAGAGTGTGCAAAAACTGAAAGGTTACAACAATGAGCATTTAGGCGCAACAGAATTCCACCCACAACAATAAGAAGATAAAAAACAAGCGATGATCAAAGCAATAACATCAGAGATATAAACCCAAAATACGGCACTTGAAGGAACATCAAACTCCAAGTCAAAGATGCACATATATGGCAGCTAAGAACAACATATCTGAATCATATTGCAGAAACTCTAACAGATGTCTTACACGCCTTCCATCTCTAGAAGATATAGCAGTTTGCAAGTTCTGAACAAAAATCTAAAACACACTACCAGTAAAACAAACTACGATCCTTTAAAAAAGCAAAACTCAAGATAGGCAGATAGAGAAGCGGCAACAAAGGTACAGGCAGCAGTCCAATTATCAACCAATGTTCACTGTCAGCAATCACGAAATCAGCACAACCATATAAAGCATTTGCGTCCAAGAAGCTCTCATACACCTGAAGCAAATATGTACATTGAACTCAATCCATCATTCAAAAATCTAAAACTGGAAAGCAACATAAACAAATAGTGACCAACAAAAAGGCCAACCAAAGGATGAAGAATTCTATAATAGGCAACAAACTCTTCTAAAAAACACCAGTACTCCAGTAGTCAAGTTACAAAATACTTAACTTGAGAAGGATTAAAATGCTACCCCAAAAAGTATATAACTAAGAAAACAAAAATGACCTTGTAATCTGCTCAGAGTCTTAGCATCTGCCAACATTATGTAAACTCAAGCACATTCACTCGTTACCTTACCAAATAACCAACATCGACCACAAAAGTTGACAACACCAATACAACAGATGGTAAATTAATAACCATGTATAAGTACAAAATATAAAAGGTGACATTTTATTCAAAAATAGTGCAGGTCCAGAACATGAATCTAAGAAAAATAAAGTCGATCCTTCTCTATTTCTATGATTTGAGAAAAAATCATTTTTCACTTGATTTCTCAATACACTTTAGATAAATTCGCACAAGTTGCACAATACTTTGCAATCAACTTGGGAGTATCATTTTAGGTGAAGTCTAATTCCTCAAATTCTAAAAAACTGATCATTTAAACTAAAACAAAAGAAGAGTAAAATCCAAGAAACTCTAACTAAGAAAATCAACAATTCTAGCAAACCACAGTAGAAACCGATTGCATACATTAACTTTAAAACGAGAGGATACATTACACAACACCCGTCAGAAACAAAATTATATTCATTAACGCTGCTACTACTACAAATATTCTAGAAAAAGATGCAGAAAGCATTTAGTCCATACAACAATCAATGTGCAAAAAGTTGTCCCATAAAGCATTTACTGCAGCTTTAATTGCCAAATATATAAATTCTACAAGATACAAGGTATGAAGAAGTGAAACTTGTTTATGTTCCCAAAAGAAGACAAATAATATCCAAACTATACGGATCCACATGTGAAAACCATATTGCACAATTCACCAGCAACCATCCACGGAACAACAAAATCGCACATGCAAGATCACAGTGCATTCACAGACCAAATCACCAACAATAGCAATTTAACAAGTTCAAGAACAGAACACATGAATCTCTAATAATAGGTAAATAAAGTAAGAACAAACACCTGGTAAATATTTAAAAACAGGATTCACTTGTTTACACATACCAGTGATGCAAATATTATTCCCAGGTTTATGCAGTCGCATGTAGCTCAGATCCAAAATCAAAAATTTTAAAAATTAACAACAATAACAAGGGGAACAAGAAAAAACAAAGAACAAAACATAAGACAAGCCTAATATTGTGATGCTCCTTAGAAAATTGAAACTCTCAGAAAGACTTAAGCAGATAGCCCAATGCTACTGTCCAAAGGACCTAGCAATAGTTTGGATCACTTATCAACTGCACTATCCATATAACCGAAAAACCTGTTAAGGTAACACTGTTAAATGGATTATTACTTCTTTTTCTCTATCTTTTTGTAACGAATAGTACTAATTCAACAAAATAAGTAAAAGTACAAAACAGTGATCTGGCTAAAAAGAACAAATAGCAAAGCCCATGAACACTGTGATATTATAAGAGCACTTATCAGTCCTGTAAGAATTTATACTGTTAGTAGCAAGTATACATGAGCTTATACATGAGCTTCCAAAAAATAAAGAACTCTCATAAGAATTTATTAAATCAACAAACAGAACAAATAGTCCATGCATTATCAAAAAAACCTAGACAATAATTAAGAGCACTTATCAGTCCTGTAAGCCATAGTACTCAAATATTACCTGTTGAAAATATATCTTCAATTTACTGTTAGTTGCAAGTAACACAAAGTTTATCACAGCTTAGTAAAACAACACCCAACTTGTTTGACATGTACAACTACTGAACATAGAACTAAGTTTCAGCTCAAATAGAATCAAACTTCAAGTAATAAGAAACTTAACATGGAAAGAAAGGTTTTAAAGTACGGAAACGTGAGGCAAGGCGTTTTCCCTTGGTGAAGCGAGATGTAAGCCTCAAGGCGGTCCGAGGCGTAAGCCCCGAAGCGGAAAATAAAAATTAATAATATACACATACATATCTAATAATAGTATTAAAATCTCAAAATATATTAGTAGATGCAGTTGAAATTATAAGATTTTAGTTTTGTGACTTACTAAAAATATATAATTTACACTCAAGTGAACTTAATCATATATATATATATATATATATCCAATGTGGGAGACTTAAGAACCGGATAAGAGTTTGTGAAAGTTAATCAAAGGAGATGAGGTGTACAGAGAACTGCAGGAAGAACTTGTGAAGGGCTGGAGGAGAGAAGCATGAGGCAGCAGAGAAAAACCAGCATAAAAAATAACCTTTAAAGGCCTAATTTATGAGCATCGCCTCAGACCACCGCCTAAGCACCTCATGCGCCTCAGTGGCTTGAGGCGTACGCCTCAACTAACCCAAAAAAGGTGCCTCCTCAGATTTGTTTTTTGACCGCCTCGCCTCGAGGCGTAAGCCTCAACCGCCTTTAGCAACCATGATGGAAAGGGAAACACCCTTGTATTTGTATATAAATAATGTAATCAGCAATAGAAAAGAAGTTAAATCCCAAGTACTGTGTAATAAATATAAAGTGAATTGAGTTTCTTAATAATCGCACTTGTGATTCCTTTGCAAATAAACCAGTATACTAGTCAAAATCCATAAAGAAAATACCTAAAGCAAGCCAATTAAACGATTCTAAACATCATAGTTGTAATTGTGTTGCGTAAAACCATGGCAATGGCCCTAAAATAGTCACACTGGCATACCTAGTGGTTAGTCTGAAAGAAGTATACAAGTGTGATAATTAGAAAAATAATTAATCACTATTATGAATAAATCAGCAAATATAGAATGTGATGTGTGCCTCTGCAATTCTGCACAACCATGACCAACAATATAAGCACGGAGCAATACATAAAAGTATCTAGAAAGCAACATAAGAGAAGGAAACACATAACATTACCTCAATAATAAGGTGGCCCTCCTTGATACATCGGGCCTGGCGGGCCTCTTGGACCAGCTGATGGCTGGTGCATTTGAGTTGGATAAGCCAAAGACGAACCATAATTGCCGCCATCAGGGTATCCTCCTGATGTAGGGGGCATTCTATTCATAGACGACCCGTAATTATTTAAACTAGGATACTCCCCAAGGCAGCCCCACCTCCAAAATGTGAGCCACTGGTATATCCACCACCGCCGCCATATCCACCACCAGCATAGCCACTGCCACCACTATAAGAGGGCGGCCCCTGGTTACCAAATCCTTGACCACCGCCAACAGCTGAAGGCACTGATGAGTTCATCTGTGGATTTTGATGAGGTGGCAGAGGACGCCCACCAGAAAACCCACCATAAGATGGTAGCCCACCTGTAATCCACCATTAAAAGAAAATTTTCATTTTATATACCAGCATGCAGTATGTACAAAAAAGAATTTTATCCTTCTGTTTCTTCTTCTGTATTCTGAAATTTGTTTCAGGATCCATTGAACAGTATAGGTAAAGGTGATTGCCATTCTGAATTACAAATTCACCAGCATGTCTAAAAGCTGAAACTCTAATTGGAGTTTAAACACTAAAAATCTAAGTCATCTTTGAAAATGGCAAGAACAAAGCCTACAAAACCACTTCACAATATCTACATCCTCCATACTTTCATAACACATACAAAGCAAAACATTTATATCGAATACCAAGACTATATATATATAATTATATATATAGATATAGATATCAGCATACCATAGCCGGTATTCATGGACCCTGGCATCGATCCAGGAGGCGGACCAGCATCACCGTGCATTCCAGAAGGTCCCTGGGTCCACCTGGTCCACCTGCTTTCCCCTTCTTCCCATCAGTAGCCATTTTACACATAACTTGGTTCCCATCAATGTTCTTCATCGGATCAACAAGCGAATTCCTCGCCCCTTCCTCCGTCTTATACACGAAAAACGCAAACCCCTTCTGCTTCCCAGACTGCTTGTCAAACCCTAACGGCCCTTCCTCAATCTCCCCATACGACGAAAAGTGACTCAACAGCCTCTCCGACGAAACCTCAAACGGAACATTCCCAACGTAAATCTTCCTCATCGAAACATCAACCCCGCCCGATTCCCTAGCCGCCGCTAGCTGCGCAACCGTAATTCGACCATCGATCTTCTTGCTAGGCTCCTTCAGAGCCAAAATCGCACCGTCTATATGCCTAAAAGTAACAAAACCGTAACCTTTAGATTTACCCGTGGTCTTATCCGTGATCACGATAGCCTCTTCGAGTTCTCCGAAACCCGAAAAGATCGATCGGAGCTTCTCAGTGGTGGTTTCCCATCCGATGCCACGAATGAAAAGCTTGCGTTGGGTGGGATCGGAGTCTGCGATGGA
>JARYMX010000139.1:0-66808 GCA_030169165.1 Centaurea solstitialis
AAAGATGGGGGTTTCATACGATCTATTTTCTTTTGTTTGATTTCGGTTTTGATCTTGTTTTCAATGAATCTTGAAGCAAGAGAGTTTTTGGTCGGTGGAAAAGAGAACTTATGGCGTATTTCTTCGTCTCCAAGACAGTTGATCGAATGGGCAGAAAAAGAACGATTTAAGATCGGAGATTCGCTTGGTAATTAGTTTTCTTACTAAACGAAAAACAATTAAAATCTTATTTAAGGTTATATATCTAAATATCTATTTGTTAGATGGATTGTCAAAATTGATTTTAGCTTTATGTTTATATTATTATTTTTCATCAAGGAAAAAGTTTTATGAGATATTTTATTTTGGTTTTAATTTTTTTTTACCTTTTTAATTAGTTTTTATTAGCTGCCTTTAATTTTTGGTGATTTCTATTCTGATTTGTCAAATATAATCAATCTTAATTACAATATATTGATTCTCATCAGTTATTTATTTGAATGTTTAAATCAATATTAATTTGAAAGGATAAAGTAAGTTATATTTTACTAATAAGACATGTATTTAATTTTTTTTGACTAACAAATTAATGTACTTTTAAGTAAATTTGTTTTTTATGGTTAGGGTATATGCAAACCCTACACCATAATTTCTTTTGATTCTAAAAAAATTACATTAAAGTATATCAATTTGCACAATTGTGGTTAGGGTATTACTTTTGATCAAATTTATTGTCTTTATGAAACCCATGTCATATTATGGAAGGAATTTTAATTTCATGTTAAATATGAAATCTTTTTTAACCTGAATCTTTCACATCTATTCCATAACAATATCTTAAATGATTTTTTTTCCATAACTCTTAACGTTTTTTTACCTTTCAGTGTTTAAGTACGATTCAAAATCAGACTCTGTGTTAAAAGTGGATGAAGAAGACTACAAGAAATGCACTACAACCAAACCCCTTAAGGAGTACAACGATGGAAACACCAAGATTGTGCTCGATAAGGCCGGACCGTACTTTTTTATCAGCGGAGCTTACGGAAATTGCGAAAAAGGCGAAAGGCTCGAGGTTAAGGTTTTATCTGAAAAACATAGTCAGTTGGTGCAACTTCTCCTTCTCTTGCTCCTAAACCTTCTCCAAAAGAACCATCACCTCCAAAAGCATCACCTCCAAAGGCACCTTCTTCTCCAAAGGCATCTTCTTCTCCAAAGGTAGTATCTCCGCCGGTCTCAACTCCGGCCGAGGCTCCAAAATCCAGTGCTCCCGGATTGATCAATCTTAGGGTCGTCGATATAGCGATCGTGGTGATGGGTGCAATGGTTGCGATTTTTATGGTTTAGAGAAAAAAATTTCAAGACTATCTTTTAATTAGTAATATGTTTTATTGTTTTACTTTAATTTTCTAGATGTGTTTTAGGGTGAATTACAATTTGGGATGTTGGGTTTTGTTTATTTTAAGTCTTATGCTAATTTGATTCTGATTTTGGTCTTCGTTAGCCTTTTCATAGATATTTATATTGCTTTTGTAGTTATTGTATATTTTTGCATGTAACGGAATGATTTTAGGATTATTTAAACAGAATTGGCTATATAATTAATAAAACTTTAAAACGAATTTTTTGTTGACTTGGTAAACAGATCTAAACTTTGTAACCTAAAAATCTAAAATACTTTGATATAAATAGTGAAAGTAGAAGGTGGGAATGTTTTCATTATAAACCGTACAATTTTAACGAACTATATACTAGTCTAATATATTAAGAAAAGAAAAAAAGAAATATTTATGAATAACTATCATGCTTTTTTTTTTTAAATTGAGATATATGTTAAAGCTGATAATAATTATTTATTATAATTTTGGTTCTAAGTTAAACAATATTAAATTGGATATTTATAAACAATATAAGTTGATATTAAGAAACAATATGAAAGCATGGATATTTATAAACAATATGGAATTGGATATTTATAAACCACAACAAAGATTATGAATTTTCTGAGTGATATTTTTGGTATTCCTGAAAAACATCAAAACTTATTAGGTGAGTTTTACGGGTAAATAAATCATCTATTTATGGATGGTAATTTATTTTCATTAAGAAGTTGATAATCTTTGTTGTTCAGATGTTGTTTGGCAGATTTTCAGCTACTGTTTGGCTGTGTTGTTATGGTTCAGCTACTCTTTAAAACTGTTTAGACGTCTCGCTGTTGATCCGTTGCATTCGGTAGCTTCGTTACCCTTGATTATGTCAAGATGGATGGTGATCGGGACAATCGTTTGATGGTGATACTTGTCTGTGGTCCGTGGTTGATCGTGAGCAAGGCCGAGACAGTCTTAAACCCAGAAGATTGTTGGGCTCTGCGTACCTTCTGGTCGCCCTATTGCGGCTTAATGGTGTGTAGTTGCTTGGTTTATCTCTTGTAAACCTTTTGTCCTAAGTCCTTGTTCTTCTTCGGTGTCTCCTGCGTTTTGTTTTTGTTCTCGTTGCTGTAAGTATTTGGTACTTCTGGTCTTCGCTGTTGGTTTTGGATTCTGATTTGGTAATAAATTCCCTTTTGCCGTTCAAAAAAAAATCTCTTTTTCCTACGTTTTACTTACAAATATGTCTTTGTGATGTGTTAATTAGTTTTTAGTAGTTGAACATGTTTTCCTGCTATATATAACATTTTTTTAATAGTACGATATAATCAATAAACGGAACTAAAAACTTGTTAACATGTCAAAATTATTTTTTACTTGTTAAGATGTCAACATTCACTACCACAAGAAAAGTTTCTTTACTTGGTCGAAAAAAGCTTTTACACGATCCTAGATCTGTGTAAAACCCGCTGAGAGTATAAGTATCTGACTTTTTTTATACAGTTTTGAAATCGTGTGTAAATGTCATCCTTTTTACATGGTTCCAAAACCATGTAAAAAGATTATGTAGAAAACCCAGTTTTACACGACTGTTAAGCATGCTTAAGCAGAACCGTGTAAAAATATAAAACTATTTACATGATTGAGCCAAAACTATGTAAAAGTATGAATTTATGAATAATAAAATTTTATTTTTGAAGAGCTTTGAATCCAATTTATTGAGTTCATTACCAAGAAGAAGGGAAATCAAAGCCATGCCCTCTCATATAATTTAAAGGTAATCTTTTCATGACAAAGTATATTGAAATAGAAGCCTTAATTGATAGATCGTTGTATACAATTGCTCGTGTTAATTTGTTATATATATACTAGAAACGTACCCGTGCGCGTTGCAGCGCGAAGTATGTATCAATTACCCGATTTTTATATACATCATTGTAAACATCAATTTAATCATATGTGTTCAATCAGTTAACCTTCTAATGATTTATTGAATAGTCAATCTCGAAAATTGAAATAAAATTATTATTTTTATATAATAGAATATATAATATAATTGCATAAAAAATATTCAATATTGGGCTCATTTCGAAGGTATTGACGAGACGGTTATAATGGTATAATTTGTAAAAAAAAAAGAAACATAATTTTAATATATTTTAGCTCATAATATATGATTATTTAGATTATATGATAAGGGTTTAAAATAGAAAATGAAAAAGTAAAGGACTAAAATAAGATTTAATAACTAATTAAGGGGGTACAAAATGTAAATGTGTAAAATGAATTGTTGAACAAAAATAACCGTCAAATTGAGTTATTTCTTTTTATAAGTAGTATAGATATGGACAAACAGTTTAATTTACTAATTAAGAGTAGAAACAAGAGAGAGGTAATTTAAGGATGGTAGGATAAGTGGAATGGGAAGGATACGAAACTGTGTAAAACTAGTTATCAAGAGCCCCGGACTTCGTATCGGGTTATAAACTGTAATAGATTTTATCATTAGTAGTAACATGGATTCATATAAAATATAAAGTTTATACATATGTTGTCAAGCGAAGATTAATATGACGGACTTTATGCATTGTGTTGTGTATTGAAGATTAAAAAAGAGTTATCCACTGCAGCTGATGTCTATTTTACGTGGGTGTTAACATGTAGATAACGTGTGTGTATGAGGGGGGGGGGGGGACGAAAAGCGTTAATAAGTATCAAACCACAGAGACAAAGTCGTACTTTCTTTTTATACTTTACTATTCATCTTCGTGTCAAATGCTAGTATATATAATATGATGAATGTGTAAAATAAAAAATAGAAAACTATAAAGTAAAAAATAAAATGAAATACGTTTAAAATACATATATAATCGTAGTATATATGATATATAATAAAATAATTACATCAAAAACTATTCAATATTAGCTCGTTTCGAACGTATCGACGATACGATTATAATGATGTAATTTATTAAAATTAAAACGTATTTTTTAACATATTTTAATCAATATTCGATATATCGTAGTATATATGGTATATAATAAAATCATATCAAAAAATACTTAATATTAGGCTCATTTTGGAACTTATCGACGATACGATTATAATGATGTAATTTGTTAAAATTAAAACGTACTTTTTTAACATATTTCAGTCAATATTCGATATATGACTAAAACGTAAAATGAAATATAGAAAACTAAAGTATAAAATGAATATGTATTATAAGTACAGGGTGTAAAGTGTAAATATGTCAAGAGTTACTGTTCATGACTCCTGATAAATGTTATATATATATATATATAATGCATATAAAGAAGAAAACTCTTATGAATGTATATGAAGAAGAAAGGACAAGAGAGATGTGACTATTTATATTTTTAATAACATTTTTACAAATTTTTTATATAATTAATAGTAAAAAGTGTATAATTAAGTTTCATGAAAAACATTTATTTCGGGAAAAATTAATACTTGTATAATATAATGTGAACTTACTTTACTTAGGGGACGTTTGTTTTTTCATAAAAACCTCTGAAAAGCTCTGAAGTCTGATTCGGTCAGACATTCTGAGTTTCAGACTGTTTTTTTTTCCAGACTTCAGAGCTGAAAAACACTGAAATTGCTCAGAAAAATTCAGTGAAAAAAAAAACGCTGAAACCTATTTGAGAGGGGGGCGGTGGTGGAAGATGGTTAGATGGAGGCAGAGGGGGGAAGTGGTGGAAGTAGGGAACAGGGAGGGGGCGGCGACGGAAGACGGGAAGACAGAGGCGGAGGGGCGGCGACGGAAGATGGAAAGACGGAGCCGGAGGAGGGGCGGCGGCGGAAGACAGAAAGACGGAGGCAAAGGAGAAGTCGGTGATGGAAGACGGGAAGGAGGAGGCGGAGGAGGGGGCGGCGACGGAAAACGGGAAGACGGCGGCGGCGGCGGAAGACGGTGGTTTTGTTGATGTGTTGTCGGTGGTTTTCTTCTTCTTGATGTGAAACGGTGGTGTCAACCACCATTTTTTTCCGGTGGATCCATTTTTCTTTCTCTCTCTTTAAAAGTGTTTTGAATAATGGAGCTCATCTAATATTTCATGGTTTACTTTTGTTTCTTTATCTTTTTGAATAGATGTGACAAAACGTACAATTGTTTTTACCTTTTTAATTTTTTATTATATTTTATTTTAGACTTCAGAATTCATAGGTAAAAACAAACAGTGTTTTAGAGATAGATTTCAGACTTCTGTATTACTTTTTACTTTTCAGACGTAAAATATGATTTCAGATTTCAAACCCCTTAAAAACAAACAGCCCCTAATACAGTTTTGATACACATTTCAGGTCCATGCAAGTGATGGTTACATAATCATAAATATATAAATTAACATCTACATAATGTATGGGTTTAGGTCATTCAAACCAAAGATTAGTAGGCAACAATACTTCGATATCATCATTGCTAGCTCCTGGGCTTGGTTACTTAATTGAACTCTAACTCAATGCGGAAAAGTTAATCACTTGAAAGTGTTAATACATAGACTCATATATAGTAGAATTCTCAAAATACAGTTTGAGTGATGTAAGAAGATTTGAGAAAACCTTTCATAATCACATAAGGATTTCAGTTTTTGCATTACTTTTGTAGTTATGGTTCAAATGTCGTTTAGGTCTGCGTATTCGAGTTTTATGTACATTAATTCACGGTGTTTTTTTTGTGAAGTTTCATACGTTAAGTATTGGTCTCACGCGGTCTCACGATAACAGTTTGGTTTCAGATGATCCTAAGTCTATATATATATAGTTGATGGTTTTTGCTTTAGTTTTTAACAAAACTTAATGTTGTAATCATCTTTTTTGTATTTTGTGGTGTTTGCGAAATGAATTATGGAACTTTTAGTTATTTTGATTCTTGTTTTATGATTCCATGCTTTCAAATTTATAAAAAAATTGAAATTTATTTACTAAATGACTATCCATCGGGTTCCCTAACCCCAATGGGGATTTTCTTACCCGACTCCGATGGGGATTTGACGGGGCGAAGACAGGGACGGGTGTGGACTGTGGATATAAGAAGTCAGGAACGGAGACGGGTATTATAGTCCCCGCTACTATCCGCCCCCGTTTACATCCCTAAATATGAGTCATTAAGATTTGATAAGACCCATTAAGGTCCATTATGACTCAATAATGCCTAATATGAATCATTAAGGTCTGATAGACCTATTAAGATCCATTACGACCCAGTTACATCAAATATGACCCATTAAGGTCTTATAAGACCCATAAAGTCCATATTGAATCAGTTAAGCCTAATATGACTCACATTAAGGTCCGATAAGACCCATTAAGGTCATTATGACTCACTTAGGCCTAATACCGTCCATTGTTTCTAATTTGTTTAAGAGTAAGTTACAAAATTGGTCCCTGTGGTTTTTAGGGATTTCGTCCTTAAAAAGGCCATTTTACTATCTCTTTTATTTGTTCTTTTTATTTCTTTTGTCTTTAGTCTCACCAATGGAATAATGTCACGTGTTGTTGATTAAGAAAAACAAAAGCAAACCTACAATTGATACATTCCAGATTACCATTCAACTATTGACCGATGTTCACGAATCCTTCAATCTAAGGAATTTCTTCTTAAAGATTGGTTTTAAACACAAATTAACAACTAGGTTATTGGATCTTAATCCCGATCTTCGTTTGCAGTAGTTATCAACGACCACTATCAATAGATTTTAGACGAATCATTTTCGATGGAAAATCTGTTGAAAATCCATCTAAAATATTAGGTGGAACATTTTTCATCTAAAATATTAGATAATTGTTGAAAATTCATGGATAATCTTAGATTTTTTTTTATATTATGTGGAAAATTTGTCTAAGCCTTATAAAAATTTTTGACAATTATTCATCGAAAATGTTCGCCAAAGATACTCGGTTTTCTAGTAATGTTACTAATATAATATATAATCTATAAAAATAAATATATTCATCAAACACCGTATGAACAAAAAATCTACTTTACTACCATCCCGATCCATCAGGCCATCACACATCTAGTTCTCATAACCACTACACTCTTAAATAATCACACATTGATCTTATAGTATTAATGTATAAGTTTCAAGCAAAACAACGTAATATATAGACCGATACATGCCAAGCCGATGTCAAGGTAATGCAAGAATCGAGTCGAACTAATTTGCATACACGTAAACTAACTCTTTATTATTAAATCCTCATTTAAGTTTAAGACAATCTTTAACCATAATTGGAAATAATATTTGATGATAGCAAAAATCAACGGCATCCCGTTGTTGTTACTATTTATTTGTCATGATGAATTAAGCTTCTAATTCAGTGTCAACCATACTCCGAATCACTAGCAATAGTTCCTCACTTACAACTCATTATGAAAAGATAATCAATTCATTTACAATCTAACATTAATTATAAAAGGTGATGATTTATACACGACAAAACAATTGACATTTATGTCTCTACCAATCCACTATCTATTATCCTCATTCACAAATTTAACGATGTAATAGTCTAAATAACCACTTTTAGACAACCTTTTTAATGATAAAATTTTGATATTCTAAATTTCATTTTTTCTAATTACATACTATCATAAAGTATTACAATAAATCAAATAATTGTAAAATGTTTCTCTCTACAAATCATGTATTTATATTTTTTTTCTTTGAAAAACATACTTTTTTTAATATTATTTCAGATTATTATTGATAAAATAACATTAAAACCATACCAAAATTTGTTGTATAATTTAAATATTTCAAGAACATGCCTTTCTGAATCTGATGATGTTGATACTTTTTAACATCGGACCTTGCCAAAAAAGGAAACTTCCAAGATTCATTTTGGGTCCCATTGGGCCCCCAAAATCATCTCTCACCCTTTTTCCCCCTTTTCTTTCGTAAACCTTTTCTTTCTAAATCGTCGCCCAATTTCACTCTCCCCCAAATCATGCCGATGTTTTAGTCATTCTTCAACTGTAAGTTCAGTAATCACTCAAATTCCCAATTAATTCTTCTTCTCTTCATGTAATTGATCACTCTATTTGATTTTGATTGTTTTTAAGAATACAAAATCGAGGTTGGATTTGGTTTTTAGGTTTTGGATTGATTTAATTTTGTTTTTCGTGAATGCATTGTCTCTGAATATAATGGATTTCGTCGAATTTGATGGTGAGTTGGACCAGATAAACTATCTGAATTGAGTTTTATCGTTTTTTTTATGAATCGGATTCTAGAAATTGTGAAAATTGCGTCAATTTTGGAACAGATAAACTATCTGAAATGAGTTTTTATCGTTTTAATTATGAATCGGATTCTAGAAATTGTATAAATTGCATCAATTTTGGACGGTTTTAATCTAATCAAACAACATAAAATCGATCAATTGTTATTTCCCTCTGTTTTTCTAATCTAAATCGATCATTTATGTAATTATTTTAGTCACTTGGATTAAAATCGGAGAAAATTGATGCGATTGAAAATGATTGTTGCTAAATTTGATAGTTTATAGACATTTTTATGTATTTTTGTTGAATATTTTTTATGGTTGAATATTTGGTAGTTTAAGGGTGTGTTAATTTGCTGTTGAAAAGATTGTTGGACATCTAGTTGAAATTAAATGAAATTTAAGTTGAAGAACTAGGTTTTGTGGTCTGCATAGGTTTACTCATGGTGGAAACTGGAATCTTGGATGTTGGTTGATCACTGATACTGACTGATTTGGGTTCCAATGAGACAATCAGTGAAAGGAAAACTAATTGATTTAATGCAAGAAAGAATAAAAAGAGAACGTAAGTGTAATAGCGTTGTAGGAAGTTGGTGTATTCTTAATTTTTCGACATCTATGGGAGTTTTCCCTAAGAAACTTTTTTAGGAAATCTTTGATTGAGACTCGTATCTAAGATGCTTTTTCGGTACCAATTTAGTAATTTTCTAAGCTTGTACGTCTCCCGCTCAGTATTGCCTAAAATGCACTTTTGTCCTGCTCAATATTGCCTAGTCCTCTTGGTAGCGTTTGGTACGCAGACATAATTGGACAGGACAGAACTGGATAGTACTGGACAGGACAAGAGATTAGGAGAGGATAGGACTGGATGGGACGGGAAGGGATAAGACTGGACAGAACAAGTATGTGTTTGGTGTTTGTTAGCCTAGGAATGGACCGGACAAAACTAGACAAGTTCTCCAAAAAAGTCTTATTTGATGATTTTATAAATCATATAATAGTTATAACTAACACAAATAAAGTAAACTACATAATTTATAAAAAAATTTACACAATTTTCATAAACATAAACACACGCACAAATGCACCCCAAGGGTCTTGATCATGCATTAGTTTTTAACTCATCTCATTTTTTGGGTCTACAGTTGGATAATTGGATTTATGTGTTTAAGATTGGCCAAAATGTTTAGGTGTGGATCGAAGTCTCAATTTAAGAGGTAATCTTTTTTCTTATGGTTACAACGAAAATTTGATACTTATTTCTAATTCTAAATGCTTACATATTTATATAATTGCTTTCTTCGTTTTGCATTTACAGGTTGGATGATTTAGATTCTAGATCATCATCACCGACTTCCTCAGTTGCCTTAAACAGACGTGGATTTGAGGGTATAAGTCGTCCGCATCATGCAGATACAAGCCCCTCAAAGTCTTTCAAAAAGAGAGTTAGTAAGGGCTCCGAAGGTCTTAAATCCATTGGTCGATCGCTTGGATTTGGAGTTTCTCGTGCTATTTTTGCTGAAGATCTTAAGGTTTCAGAGAAAAAGATCTTCGACCCTCAAGATAAATTCCTTCTCGCATGGAATAAGTTTTTTGTCGTCTCCTGTATCCTCGCTGTTTTTGTGGATCCACTGTTCTTCTATCTTCCGGTCTTTGATGAGTCTAAAACTTGCCTTGGTATAGATCGAAAGCTAGCCATCATAGCCACAACACTTAGGACCATTGTTGATTCCTTCTATCTCATTCACATGGCTCTTCAATTCCGAACTGCTTACATTGCCCCATCTTCGCGGGTTTTTGGACGCGGTGAACTTGTGATAGATCCTGCACAAATAGCTAAGAGATACTTGCGGTGGTATTTTATCATTGATTTTCTTGCTGTGCTGCCCCTGCCACAGGTTAGTTACCAAAAATTTTCAGTATTCACATTTCTATTTTAGTTTGTGCCACAATACGCGTCCACTTTTAAAAGTAAGTGCCTACTTTTCAATTCTATCCTTGATAATTAAATAGATAAATTCATTACGTCTTCTATTATCAAAGGGTAAGAACGTCATTTAGATGATTAAAGGTGTAGTAATTATACATTTCTAAAATTGGGTGCCTTTTTCATTGTGTACATCTATACTGGGACCGAGCTAGTAGTTAATTTAGATAAAATATATCATACAACTTAAAGTATCAGAATTTTTTCACTTCAAAGTCATTTTATTTGCTACTAGTTTTCTTCCTTGGAAGTTAGCTGTAAAACATAGAGGCAACGGGAATGTTAGGGACATGTTGAAGTTGTTAGATAACGTAACAAAACAAACCCATTATATCCTGCTCAAAAGCAGGGTTTAAAAGGGATGGGATAGTCCTGACGTCATCCCTAAAGGGTAGAGTGGTTGTTAACGTTAAAATCCCTGGCTGGCTGTTGCCAAAGTGTGAGTGAAAAGGAAACGACAAATACTAAGCAAGACTGTCGCATAAGAAATAGAAGGGAAAGCAGAAAAAGGGACAAATAAAACTGAAATATACAAATTAAAAAGCACATGCAAGTGATGCAACCTTCCATATAACGTAGGCCTCTGATACCCTAACTAACGGCTTCCTAATAGGTAAAGAAACAAAAAATGGGGATGATATCTATCTTTATCTATGAGCTTCCCATATGTGTTAAGCTACACACATCGAACCACTTTAAAAAGGTAAAGAAACAAAATCTTGAAGGATTCTTGATCGAACAGTTACTTTTATAGTCGCACCAAAATAGGTGGAACAAAAATCGTAAAGACAAGGCAAGATTGGTAAATTACTAAACTACCCATGTCAAATTAAAAACTCTAAGACCTTCCGGTATTCTGTCACTTGCCTACCTCACTCTCATGCATCCAGTCCCATCCACATACCAAACGCATCCATATTGCAATTTTTACCAATAATTAAAAACATGCAGCAGGATGATGTATCAGAGAAATTTGTTTTTTGGTTTTACATCATTTTTTAATGTTGCAGATTGTTATCTGGAGATTTCTACAGAGATCTAGAGGTTCAGATGTACTTTCTACAAAGCAAGCCATATTTTTTATTCTATTACTTCAGTATATCCCCAGATTTGCACGAATTGTGCCTTTGACGTCAGAACTGAAAAGAACCGCCGGCGTGATTGCTGAAACTGCATGGGCTGGTGCTGCTTATTATTTGTTGCTGTACATGCTTGCTAGTCATGTAAGCTATCGTTACATTTAGTGTTACCATTTTAGTAAATACTATAATTAGGGGTCTTCAAAAGAGAACAAGGGAAACAATCCTAACCATCCATCTATTTGTTATCCAGCGGTTGTGAATAATAATTTTTTTTTTTTTTTTTTTTTTTTTTTGGGGGGGGGGGGGGGGGAGGAGGAGGAAACATTTCACCAAAATTAAATTTACGACTATATGGGAATTTACATTTGGATCTAGGCCATCTATTTTTTAGATCCAACTGTTGATGGCGGTTCCCTTGTTTTCATTTTCATCGGCTTCTCTATTCATGGAGCTTAGTTTAATATTTTGTCGTATTAACCATCTCCTCGTTGGTATCTAATAATCATTTGTATCCTTATGGTTGGTAATACTAATACATGAATATTTATAGCATATTTTATTTAAACCTGCTTATTCGTCTTTACGAAATCCGATTTGGTGCATTCATTTGTTTAAACGAGCCTTAGGCTAGATTTTCTTAGCCAACCTGTTAACTTCTTTTCCCTTTTTGCAGATAGTTGGGGCCTTGTGGTACATATTATCTGTAGAGCGTAACGATACATGTTGGCAAAGAGCTTGCGAAATTAGCAATCACGATACAAACCTTTTGTATTGCGGAAATGACTACATGCCGGGCTACAGTAGCTGGAGCAATATCAGTAGATCGGTTTTAACCGAGGCTTGCACCCCTGATGGTGACAACCCACCATTTGATTTCGGAATCTTCCATCAGGCCCTATCATCGGGGATAGTTTCATCAAGGAAGTTCGTATCCAAGTACTGCTATTGCCTCTGGTGGGGGCTGCAGAATTTGAGGTTAATCGACTTCTTCAATATTCCTATCTTTAACAAGTATTCTGGTTGTTGCTTATAATCAAAGTTTGCTTCCATAAAACAACCAAAATGAACATTTAATAACCTTTCTTTAATAGAATATGATTCTTAGTTGAAAGTATTGTCTACTAATAAGACTTTTGTTTGTCACAGTACTCTTGGGCAGGGGCTTCAAACCAGTACTTATCCTGGAGAGTCTATATTTTCGATTACATTGGCCATATCAGGACTTATTCTGTTTGCTTTGTTGATTGGCAACATGCAGGTTATAAACATATATATAATATAATAAAAAAAGAGACGAGTTAAAATGAGAACTGTAAATATATTGAGAACCCAGTATTTATGTTCTATTCATGATGAATGTCATTCATGAAAAAAGTTATTTATAATGAATAATACATGAAATAGTTAGTTCTCATGTTCTCAAAATATTTATGGTTCTCGGTTGAGCTTTTAATTATGATACAATAGTTGGATATTTTTGATAATGAGATTGATGGAGTTTTGTTTGATGGTGCAATAGACATACCTTCAATCTCTTTCCATCCGGCTTGAAGAAATGAGAATCAAGAGGCGTGACTCGGAGCAGTGGATGCATCACCGATTGCTTCCACAGGATCTCCGTGAGCGCGTAAGACGGTACGATCAGTACAAGTGGTTAGAAACTCGTGGAGTGGACGAAGAGAATTTGGTTCAGAGTTTACCGAAGGATCTAAGAAGGGACATAAAGCGTCATCTTTGTCTCTCTTTGGTCAAGAGGGTGGGTAACATAGGGATTCTTCAGTTGTTTTTCCATTAAGCCCTGTATGAATTAAGCTACCCGTATGGATTAAGCCGGTCACTTGCTTTAATTTCAGGTTCCTTTGTTTGAGAAGATGGACGAGAGGTTGCTTGATGCGATATGTGAACGACTAAAACCGTGTTTATACACGTATAACAGCTACATCGTGCGAGAAGGAGATCCGGTGGATGAAATGCTGTTTATTATTCGTGGGCGGTTGGAGAGCGTGACCACGGATGGCGGGAGAAGTGGGTTTTTCAACCGGAGCTTGCTTAAAGAAGGCGACTTCTGTGGAGAGGAGCTTCTTACGTGGGCACTCGATCCGAAATCCGGTTCTAACCTCCCATCTTCGACTAGAACCGTTCGGGCCCTGAGAGAGGTCGAGGCGTTTGCGTTACCAGCTGACGAGCTGAAATTTGTTGCCGGCCAGTTCAGGCGTCTGCACAGCAGACAGGTATTGTTGAAGTCTGTTGTCAACCAAACTCGGACCATTTCTTCTGAGTGTTGGCATGGGCTTTATTTAGGGGCTGTTTGTTTTTAAAAGAACACCTTTTAAAACCTCTTAAGTCTGAAATTGAGAGGTTTGCAGACTTAAGACTGTTTGTTTTATTTTCAAGAAAAGGTCTGAAAACCTCTTACCATCCTCTGAACTTTTAAGAGGTGCACCATCCGCCTTTTATCTTTTAGATGCGAAATCAGACTTTAGACTTCAGACCTCTTAAAAAACAAACGACGCCTTAGAGAGTAATCTAATGGGGGTTTCCGTTTATTTTCACAGGTACAACATACTTTCAGGTTTTACTCGCAGCAGTGGCGCACTTGGGCGGCCTGCTTCATTCAGGCGGCGTGGCGGCGGTATTGCAAGAGGAAGCAGCGGCGCAAGGAGGAGGAGGAGGAATTAGAGGCCGTCCCTAGTGGTTCTCGGAGCCTTGGTACTACGTTCTTGGTCTCGAGATTTGCGGCCAATGCACTTCGTGGGGTCCAGCGGAGCCGGGACCGGGACCTGAAGACCGGTAGGGAACTGGTGAATTTACCAAAACCCCCAGAGCCTGATTTTAGTGATGATGCTGATTAGGTTTGTTTTGTTGTTTGTTTGTACTCCCTGTTGAAACTCCTTGTAGGCTTCTGTAACTGTAACTGTAAATCATGGTGGTAAATGCACCATTTGTGGTGTTGTAACTTATTCCGCATTTGAAAATAGGTATGGATTAAAATTTTGCCAACTTTGCCCATTTGGATGGGGGTAATTTAGGTATATAATATTAAATGAGATCTTAGTTTAATCTATGGCATGCTAGCTTATTAAAGAAAAATTGGTTTTATACTTATAGCAGTCATCGATTTAATTAAAATCTTATTTAAGGTTATACGCCTTAACACTTGGATAATAAGTTTTTAGGGGTGTTTGGGGTTGCTTATTTGAAGGTGTTTATGATTTATTTTATCTTAGAAAATTGGATAGTCATTTGAAGGTGTTTAGATAGGGTTTTTAAAAAGTTCCTTATGACTTGTCCAAAAAGAACTTATGACTTTTCAAAACCAAAAGACCATTTTATTCTTATTTTAATAGAACTCTCTCTCATCTCTTCACTTTACCCCTTTTGGTTATTTTACGCAAATAGGCAAATCCAAACACTTTATGAAACTCATATTTCCCACCACATAAGTTAATAAGCAATTTTACCAAAGTCATAAGTTGTTTTAGATAAGCAATCCAAAACACCCCCTTTTTTTTTGAACGGCAATTTAACTCACACACACGTTCCGGGGGTATCTGGATCCATACGAGCACCGACTAATCCCCTGCGCCTATGAGTCGACCCGAAGGCCAACCCATGGACTCGCCCCTGAACCGACCCGAAGGCCGGTCAAGAGTTGGATACCACAAAAGAGGTCTATAAGGCCTTTGGCCTTTTTTGCAACAAACGGGGCTTGAACCTGCGCCAACCTATCTTTCAAGGCAAAACACCCCCTTAATTAGAAGTGTGGGGTTCTAATTTTTTTTAGGTTCAATGAACTTCATCTTAATTGCTTAGGTTTAAGCATGTCTTTGGTTAAGAGATTGTTTGGGATTGCTTATTTAAAGTTCTTATGAACGAACTTGTTCCAGTGTGGTAATAGTAATAAGGAGTTTTTAGTGTTTAGATGGAAAAGAAAGGAAAAGAATTACTTATATCGGTTTGGCACGGGTAATAAAAAGTTTTTGATAAGTTAGTTCCTAACTTGTTCTAGCATGGTACCGTCACAAGTTATGAAGTTACTCCATTTTAGCTTATTTGTCAAACACTAAAAACAACTTATTAACTTATTACAGTTGGTACCGCCATGAATTAATCCAAACACTTTTTTATGAAACTCTAGTTTGATACCAAATAAATTGATAAACACTTCTAACTCCAAATGAGATATACTACTAGGCTTGTATGGTTATTGTTTTAGATGAAGTTGCTCCTAATAACGAAGAGATGGAAATGGCTAGATCCTAGAAGAAGTGGGAGTGTGAGTGATTTTGCATGTTTTTAAAGATCCTTTTGTTGTAGGATTATGTGCCATCATCAAAAGGAAGTGATTGAGAGAATATTTTCTATGTATTAGAAATTACCATATTGAATGTTTCCTTTTCTATGTAACCTCATCTCTATTTAAAGGGTTTATGATTAATGAGAAATAACTGATTCATTCTCTCTATTCTTTGTTATTGTTATGTTTTGCTTTCTCTTTAACACGTTATCAGCACGTAAGCTCGGGCCGTTGTTGCCATCGCCGCCACCTCTAGATGACTGTAGATGCTCCTACTTTCAACCAATCGTTATTTTATTGCAAAATTATCTCATCTATGCAATAATCCCGTCAACCAAATCAGGTACGTTTGCAATTGTTTTGTATTTGGATTACCTTGACTTGATAGCAAATTTTTATATTTGTTCATGTTGGTAGATGAAAAAAAAATGTTATAATCTGCTACTAACCCTCTGTCATACGAACATTGTTTTATTTTATTTACAATCATAATCCTATTTAGTTATTTGTTTAACTTTATCGTGAATATTATTTTAAAATTGGTTTTTCATATTCTTGATGATAGAATTATTTTAAATATATAATTTCTTATTATAAATATAAATAGTTGTATATTTACTTCATTGTGTTTATGCATTTAAAATTAAAGATTTTTACATAGCATTTATTAGTTTTAAATTATGTAATAAAACAACTATAATTTTTTTTTCTTGTTCGTCAAGTTTAAAGATCTGTTTTTCTTATTTAGGTTTTTCAAAACCAAATCTTTTAATTATCGAATTGATTTTACCAACAATACCAAAATTAATAACAGTGTGTTTCTTATTTTACGAAAAAAAAAATTCCTTTTAAGAAAAAAATATTTATATATTTATGCTACAATCATAATAAGATTAAGCTATTTTTTTTATAACCAAGATTGTGGGGTTAATAAACCTCGTCTCTAAACTTCAAAATATATTATTTACAACTTCTTTTTCCTAATATTATATATCAATGAAAGCTTGTTCATTCAATTTACTAGAACTTGTTGTTTAATTAAGTTTACTTGGAAGTATTTGAATTGTTTGCCTACGCAAATGTTCCTATCTTCGGTATTATTCATAATTTTATTTAATTAAGATCGGTATCTTATTTCATAATTGTTGTAATTAAATACAATAATTTATTCTCATGAGTTCCTACTCATATTTTTTCAATCTTATAAATAATTTTGGAAGTTACACTTCCAACCCCCCATATTTTATGGCTTTTTATCAAAAGCTTAAATTTGACTTTATTTTAAAATCAACATTTATTTGTCTTTTGACAAAATCTCTCAAAATATTATTAAGATATCAAAACATTGAAATTAGCTTCATAAGCCAAACACACATCTTTTGGCCCCTTGCCAAAAACCTACAAAAATGCCACCAATGGTATTAATTCAATTTCACATTTTGGCCTCATGCCAAAATCGACAAAAATATTAAAGTTATTAATGTATTTCATAATCAAAGTGATTGCAAGATATCTAATGGATTTTGTCAAACGGGTGTAAATAGCCTAAGGTTTGTAGGGACTCAAGTAATCCATGTGATTCCCCTTCTTACCTGGAAATCCAAAAGTGTTTTTGCGATTTATTTATGAATAATGAAATACCAGTATAACATTTTTCAACAAAAGAAATGTTTGAAAATACCAATTCTTAAATCGTATACTGCCATGATAACGGGATTTCATGATCACTATAAATTTTGTCTTCATAAATTACACCTTATTTATTATCTATGTATATGGCTGAACCAACTCATGCTAAAGTTGATACCTTGGATCGATGTCCTAAACTCAAAAGAACTTGAGTACAAATAATGTATATCCAATTTAAAGACTCTTTTGCTGGAAAGGTACAAGAATATACCTAAAATCCATCAACTTCATATTGACCCTAATCCAACCTCGTGAAAAGGTACAAGAAATTCCTTGAGATTTTTGAGACGACACATCAATCACAATCTTTATATGGAACATCGATACCTAGAATCCCCTAAGAACTGTGGGACATCCTGAAAAAGAAAATTGGGATGTATATTACCATATATTTTCTAATCTAATCATATTGTGGAATGAAACTCACTCGATTAGAAGGTGATTGATTTCAACAACAACAAAAAAATGTTGTGTCTCAAAAAAAACTACTCAATCTTCGTGACATCGAACTCACAGAAGATTATCTAATTTATAACATTATTTCCACCCTTTTATATACCATCATGTTTTGAGCTTTCATAGGAAATTAAATACGTTCAACTATAAACATCCAAAGAACTATGAGATGTCCTAAAAAGTTGAATCGATAGTATTAACCAATATATACTTCCCCAATGAATCGTATAGCGTAATGAAACTCGCTTACTCGATTACAAGAGGTAATTGATTTCAACAAAGAAATGTTGTATCTTAAAACGTGTCTTAATCTCTGTGTCAAGAAACTCACAAAAGATGACATAATCCATAACATTCTTTCCTTCTTTTATATACCAACAAACACACTAACGAACTAGTATAAGTTGGAATTAACTTTTAGACATAATGATCAACCTACTGCAAGTGGTTGAGAGACATAACAATGTTTTTTCGACTGACAAACACTAGACATTTCAGGATAAAGAAAATTCCCCAAATCAATAATGAAAGCATTAGAGGTGGAAACAACTCCAAAGGATTGTAAGTTAACAAAATTTCACGCATTTATGAGCCATATGGATGAGATCCTCAAAGGTTTGAGGTCAGGGTAAGAGTCAGAAAGGATTTTCAAAATCTAGAGCAAATATACAACTATTGACTCAAGAGATAATGGACATTTTAAAAATAAACATTGGTATATATGTACTACCACCGAATACTAGTTATTTAAAGCATCTCTTATAAACTAGATCATTTTTTTATGTTGATCGTATATTAAATTATTTGAATATTTATTCGATATATCAAAGTAATTGTATTTACATATATATATATATACACTAGATTTTCTCACCATCATAGATGTAAAGAAATACATCAAAACCAATACAAAACTCTTAATATTCTCCGTTCCATGAAGGAATGTATCGAGGAGAATTTAAGTTTGTGGGACCTCCCACCTAATCTAAAGAAATAGATTAATATTTATTTTTCCCCCAACATAATAATTAGACTATGAACTGTCATATTAATAAAAACCTTGTTAAGATACTTGTATCAATTGAAAATTATACGAATAGAAATGGGTATATACATCAACTCTAATGATATGAAAGGAATATATATTAGAGAAATTAATGTGTCAAATAAGTGTATTCTCTAAGTTATTAAATCATATCTTGTCACCAATAAAGAACTTTGGGACAATGAACATATACATAACCATATATGCACCATGGTCATGACATAAAGATCCGTGTATTAAAGATACACATAGACACATTATTTGATTGAAAGGAAAAATGGAAACACAACTGTTGACTTCTGCAGCACAAGAAGCAACCCCCCTATATGCCTTATCGAATACCGATAACTTTATATACCCTAATCCTTAGCTAAGACAGGAATGAGACCATCCTAAAGCTAAGAACACAATACACAAATATTCCATTCTTACAACGAATACAAGGTTATATTTATGGACATAAACAACCAGAATGCGGACCATTAAAGTACTTTATGGTTCTGGTTTCGACACGATGAACGCATGTCGTATTATTGTCCACATTAATTGTTGCACTCCTAGCACTAGTTGTACGTTTAAGGGCTCACCACTCTGATTGTCTTATAAGTCTACATGACTTAGAATGCTAGAGAATTTACATCATAAGAACTTGATGGTTATTGCATATATATATATATTTAGTGAGATCAATGTAAAGTCTCCTATACGCCATGTGTAGATATAAAATGGTCTCCTAGATTAGTAGAAGTTGTCATCAAAGGAATGTAGATGATAACTATATCATTGGTTATGCGCACCAATTTACATACATATACATGGGTTTTGCAATATTACATGCAACTTTATTGACTTGTTTTTAGACCCACCACTAGCCAACCAATATCATGCATACCAGTTAGTAACTGGATATAAGCCTGATCTTTTACATTTATGCATGTTTGGTTGTGCAGTATATGTGCCAATTGTGCCCCACCAGCGCACCAAAATGGGTCATTAAAAACGATGAAGTATCTATGTTGGTTATAGATTTCCAACATTTATCCGCTATTTAAAATCTTTGACGGGTGATTTTTATACCGCATGATTTGCGGATTGTCACTTTGATGACAGTCTTCCCGTCGTTAGGGGGAGATAGGAAAAAGTATTTTCCAAATGAACGACGGAAACTGTCATGGAATGTTTTCATTCTATTTCATTTTGATCCCCAAACTTCATAAAGTAAAGTTGAAGTCAAACGAATCAGACTCGATACCTGATACGTTTAATGTTATAAAAGAAGTGACAATATAACATATACGAGCTGCAATTATACCTGTAAAGTCAAAAGTCCCTAAAAAAGGGCACAACGCCACAGGAAAGAGCGTTGCAATCACACATGGTGGAGGTGTGGTTGAGGTCGTAGCTCTCAAAAGGAAATGGGGGAAGCTACTTGGTTCGATAGATACTCATCTAATGGAAGAGAAGAGCAAGGCACAACCAATATCTATCATCAACCTTTTATGAGATTATCTTTGATTATAAACTATGTCCATGAATCATTACTGGAGGACGCTCCGAAGTTAATTTTGATTCCAGAGATAAATCTCGAATGAATATGAATCGCTGGACGGATCATACCCAATGATGATATACTTGCATATATCGTTGCTTATGAAATGATAAAGCACGATGATATCGAACCATGCTCAGTTGAAAAATATCAACAAGAGAAAATTGGCCTAAATAAGCAATCCAGGATAATTATAATATTTAACAAATGAACAGGTTTTTGGTTTGGTAGTGCTAACCCACCAAGTGTAAAGCCTGTAGGGCATAGATAAATCATTTGTCTAAGAAGCGTAACGAGAATAATTAAGTCATAAAGTATAAGACTCTCCTTTGGCGCAAGGTTTCTCACAACGCCCTGGATTGACGAAGAGAATTACTCTTTTGTGATAAATGTTAAAATGTTATTCTAATTAATTAGCATAATAGTTTCCGAAGAACTGGAAAATGCAGCTCATTGATGTGGTTGATATATATCTATGGGGATCTAGATTAAAGGATATATAAAAGTAATTGATGGAATTACAACGACCAAATTAAATAACTCTAAACCGCAAAGTGCGTTTTATTAAAACCAAAACATTATTATAACGATGAACTGTGCCCTAGCGTATTTATTTAGAAAAACAAGTTCTAGATTTTCAGTGTAGCTTTATATGTCGATGTTATGAACATAATAGACACTCTTGATGAAATAAGAGAAACTACAAGCTACTTGAAATCTGAATTTGAGATGAAAGATCTTGGGAAAACTTGGTTTTATCTAGCTACTTGAGCTATGAAACTGATAGGCGGGTTTACACCCCCCTAAATTTAACCGCAAGTGTACGGGTCGAATCAAGTAATATGTACTGGTAAGTATGGGTATCGAACCAAGGGAATTAGAACTGAATGTCACAATGACTAATATTCGCTATTGACTGGACGATCCAAATTTGAGTTGTGATGATTAAGGTAATACTTATTAAATCAAACAAATAGAACGACAGTAAACTAAATTGGTAAACTTTCAGTTGGAGAAAACTGTTGAGGGTTGGAAATCCTAGGGTTTTCACAAATAAACACTTTACTTTGGACAATTATCAGTAATCTCTTTCATGAAACCCAATCTTATAGAAGTCACTATTGTTTTCTCTCGAATAACAATAGATCCTATTTTGGAAAACAACGTTTCATCTCTCGATCTCAACAATTGATTCCAAAAAGCATTAAGCATTTAAGAATTAAAACGGGACTAAGGTTTACTTGGTGTATCTCTACCCAATATCTCACCTTAGGCATATAATTCCAAGTTCAAGTTAACGATTAATTTTCTCGAATTTAATAGTTATCAAACAATTCAATTGAAAGTTGGCCAGACTCACAAAAGCATTAAATCCAAAAACCATATGCTTCACTAATAAAGAAAACTGATAAAAGTCACAAATCATGTGTTCATAAGCTTTAAACCATATTCAAACCAACCCCCAACATCTAAAGATTAGTTCATGTTGGGGGTATAAACAAACAAAACAAAAGATGAAGAATCCATAAGTCTAGAACAAGAAAAACTCATAAAACTCCCCTTTGTTGTGCAATACCCACGAAGAACGGTGAAGATTCGGTGTAGAAATCTCTCTCCAATCGATATCTTCCTTTAATCTCGTGTTTTCTCCGGCCAAAAATCTCCTAAGTTGGTGTAGAAGTCGCCCTAAGTGAAGAGAAATTCGTGAATCCCCCAAACCCTAGCTTAAAATCGCTTTTATACAATCAGTGCATCTGACGAGACTTGCGTCCGAGGGTTCAACCCTCGGATCAACCCTCGGGTATCTCTTTAAGTTATCCAGAATCGCATCTGACGAGGGTTGAAGTCTCATCAGCTTCCACATGCGAGGGTTGAAGTCTCATCAGCAAGTCTAGCCTTCTCTTTTGTTCCAAATGGCATTGGATTCTCCTTTAAGCGCACTCTTTAAGCTTTAATCTCTTCTTGAACTTCCGATCAACCATTTATTGCACCCGGTTTCCGTCAACTCTAACTCACTCATGAATCTCTCAAAATCCTTGCGTTTCTTGCCCTTTTCCGAACTTTCCATGGCATCTCTGTTATTCCTGAAATTCTTACAATAAAACCATGAAATCTCACGCTTTACTCACTCGAGGACGGCAAACCCGTTGGAAATAAGATCAAAATAACACCAAAAATTGGTGTTATCAACAACCCCAAACCAAGCGTTGCTTGTCCTCAAGCAAGTTAGCGTTAAAAAGATTAAAATAGCTCAAAAACAAGGATTCGGCACAAACAAAATGACCAACGGGTGTGCTCATCGAGAAACTATTTCATGTCAAGCAAATCAGTACATGTAATTAATTAAGGATATAAGTACCAACAAAATTTCCTCCCGCAAATGGATGAGTTAAACATTGAGAATCGAACTAGAATCGGTGGTGTTCTACCAACATGCAATTAGGTCATAACACTTTCGGGAAGGATTTCGCCTCGACCCTACCTCACGGATTTCACTCATTACACTCGAGCCCTAGGTTGCACACGTGTGTTCATGCATCAGGAGTTTAGGTACAAAGAATTCACAAGACATTAAAGCATGAACAACTAAACATGAAAAACGCACAAATGTAAGTCAAAATGATCTCAGAAGGAATCGATTAACAAGACTAGGACTATCAGTGAAATCTCATCTTTCTCTTTCTATAATTTCCAAAAGATCATCCAGGTCTTTGTAAGGGTTGTAACGGGGCTTCGGTTAATGGCTAGAAACGAAGGGGTAAATAGGATTCAAAATCCGAGGTGTATCCGTTTCTGAGCTGTCTAATCCGCCTCTTTCCGTTATTATCCCAATGATTTCAGAGCCTTGCACCTTTCCGTAGCCTTATTCTTTTTTTTTTTTTTTTTGCATAGGCAAACTGGCCCTTTTTTTTTTGCTACTTTTTATTCTTGACTTGCTTGTGCTTTCCATTTTTTTTTTGCTTTTCCTTGATTCCACCTGTTCTCCCTTCTTTCCCTTAGACAGCTCATAACTGACACACCTTGGATGTGGGTCGGCTAGAAATCAGGCTTGGGTTTTGCAGTGGGTTAAGAAGAGAAATAAACAAAGTGTATGGCTGCAAAAATGGGTTGGGAGCACACAAATAGAAAGGTAAGCAAGATAAAATCACACATTTATTTCACGCAATGCCTGGAATCACTTCTTAAGGTCCATATATCAGATTAAGACGAGTTTCACTTAATATCCCTATGGCCGTCTTTGCTACGATGCAATATTATAGTGAGATCAAGCTATAATCACGAGAAAAGAAATCGAACAATGTGTATAAGATTACGTATTTAATTCTCTCGCAATTGATGAAAGCTATATTTGGCACAAAATCTCTCGGGTGGTCTCCACTAATGTTCCCTAATCATGCAATTTCCTATCACACTTGGCTCACATTCTCGATCTTAGATTCTCAAAACAATGAAAACTATCCAACTTACGGAATTCAAAATATCTAGCATTCACACCCCTAACATTTTTCTAAAAAAAAAAATAAAATAACATTGACATAAAATAAAGTACCCGATGAGTATACCCGGGTCTACCACCCCAAACCTTGCCGACACATTGTCCCCAATGTGTAAGCTTGGTTTTTGAGCCGTGTCTACCTGTATATTAACAAAATGCCAACACTAATGAACATGGTGTATAAGTAGCTAAAGAGTCAAGAGTTACCAGATACCAATATGCGCAAAAGTAGTGATTCGAGTGTAGAGTAATGATCATGTACAGTCATCCAAGAAAGCAACAAAAGAAACTAGACAAAAAAAAACGTAACAAAACATCGACGTCCCCATATGTAAGCGATCACTGGCATGAAGATGAGCTGGCGGTGTTTCGGCGCTTTGTCGCAGGTTGTCTCTGATAAACCTGTCGACATCTATCCGGCTCGGCTACCGGCTCCTCTGGCTGAGTGCTCGTGCTAGGCAAGTGTTTCCGCAGATATGCCAACTCTGTGAGGATCTGATCCATCTTCTTTTCTAGACGAGCCCATGGTGGAGTGTCCTGACTAGACTGTCCCGATCGGTGTTGGGACGAGGATCCATGATGTTCCGCGGGATCAGAGTTGGTCTCGTCGTCGGACGATTCTGATTCCGTGGTGTCTGCAGTGTCCACTCCTTTAGAACGACCCTTCTTTGTGGCCGTCTTCGCATAAGTACCTTGTAAATCATATGCCTTTTTCACATAATCAGACTTCGGGTGTCGTGGTACTTGTGCGCCCATTCCGGCCAACTTACAGAAATGTGTAATCAGACAAGGAAAGGGGAGGATTCGAGATTCATCAATGGATCCCCCGTAAAGTATCTCGAAATGGATGATCTCTGGCAAGTCGAAGGGCATCCTATTCTGTATGCAATAAAGGATTCGAGCCATCTCCGGATCTACTTCTGTGGTGTGTGTGGCTGGCATGATGTTAGATTTCAAAAACAATGCCCAGAAAGCGATATCCTGCGAGAACTCACTTTTGCGAAGAGGTTTGGTCCAATTTGTGTTGCCGTTTCGACGAAGTGCTCCGGCAATGATTGGACTTTTCACGTCCATGACACCTACTCCTGGTATTGGTGGGATTCCCCCCACCATGTTCACCCGGTTCTCTGCCGTTAGTGGAGGAAGATGAAAGAACTCTCGGATTAGATTTGGCGTGATTGTGATCGTGAAAGCCTCCATTTTAACTTCACCAAAATCCCTGAAAATTCCCTGATGCATGTGCGCATAGAACTCTCGCACCAAGTGTGGGTCATAATCGGGCGGCGTGGCGCAGAAAGTTTCCCAGCCGAAATGGGCAATGGTATCGGGAATAGACGTAGTCCCAAAATCAGATAGCTTAATGCCACGTTCCGTGTGAGCATTGCGTCTTTCGAAGTGCGCTCTACGTTGGTCAACATCGGTACGTACTCGTTGTCTTAGATTCCACTTCTCTCTGGGTGACGAGTTCGCATAACCGACGTCCCTTTCCCTTGTGGATGTTCGTTTCCGGCGTGCCATCACCTGCAAAATGAAATTAATTGACTTAGATCCTTCTCAAATGGTATCACCCCAAACCTAGGCCGTGGCCTAGGTGTCCCCTTGTTTAGGTTATGAATGGTGTCACGATGTAACGACCCCAAACCTATGTGAAAACATAGGTTTGAATGAAGAGAAGTGCTAACAAAAACAAGAGTGTAGGGTGAATGTGCACAAGTGAGTGCCAGTTGGCATAAGAAGACCTAAGGCACCCCAAACCTAGACCTTGGTCTAGGTTGGTATGTTGCAACCATCAAATGCACTTAGAACGACCATCCCAAAAACTAGGCCAAAGCATAGTTGAGAGGTGTATAATTGAGCACTACTTCTCCATAAATTGAAAGATGAGGCAACTACAACTTATATGAAAGCATATGAGAGTTACAAAAGATCGTAGCTATATGTCTTAGAAATCAAGTAGTCACCCATAAAGCAAACGAACAAGTGCAGGTATCTCATAAGATATATTATCCGTGAGCAGAAGCCTACATTATTCACTTGATAAGAATGCCAACTAGTTATGCACAAAAACTTCAAATACGCAAAGTGATGAATAAGCCACAAACACACACTCTCTACTTGGACTTGTGGATTGCAATATATGATAAACTCAACACAATTTCACCCTCTTGAGTAGCGACAAAGTATCATGATAAGTCGGCAAAATTGAATTAAGCAATCAATAATACAACCACACAAAAACTTTCATCAATCACACATATTGCATTAAGCCCTAATCATGAACCCTAGAATTTCCCCCAAATCATATCTATGTGCTTCAAGCAACTCATGATTTCATCAACACAACCATGTATAATTGAATTAAGCACAAAGATGAGTACAATAAAAAATTCATGGATACCCTTCTCCCTTAATTCACAATTCCAAGTAAAGAAATCGCAACTTACTTTAACCCAATGTGAAATCAGCAAATAAGGAGAACTTGTACCTTGAATTAGGGTTTAGAGTGAGGAGATTCCTTCAATGGATGAAAATCGCTAGTGAATTGTGGTGTTATGTGCGAAGAGTTGGAGCCGAGAACAAGGTTGAGAGATCGATTGAATAGAGATTCAATCGATTTGGGTAAAAACCATTCGATTTGGGTGAAGTGATTGTGTAATCGATTGATAAAAAAAATTGGTGGTGGTGTGTGTGAAAACTGGAAGCCGTGAGTAGGGAGGGTGAGAAAAAAAAAATCGAGAGAGATAAACAAAAAAAGAAATTAGGTAAGGGTTTTAAAACCCTATCCGAGGGTTGGGCCGAGACTTCAACCCTCGGTCCAAGGCTCGTAACTTGCTGTTTTGTGTGAAGAAAAAGAAAGCCCATCTCGTGGGTTCAACCCTCGGATCAAGTCTCGTAAAGTAGGTTTTTCCGAGGGTTCAAACCGTGGGTTCAACCCTCGGCTCAAATCTCGTGAAGTACCTTCTTCCGAGGGTTCAATCCGTGACTCCAACCCTCGGCTCAAGTCTCGTGACTTGCTGTTTTGTGTCCATCTTTCGAGTTATAACGTGCTCCCGATTTGGCGAAACGAGCGTATGAATGTGCCTAACACAATCCCAAATGCACACAACTACCTTGTGAGTTAATTGAAGAACGACACGCTCCCACTTACCTTTCTGCTTACCGAGATCTTATCTTGCACACTTAAGCTTGAAATTCCGGTGGGTTCGAGAGGGAAACTAGCACAAACAAAAGGAGTTAAAACACAAAACACTAAAAAAAAAAATTAAAAATGCTAAACTACGAACTTAACGGATAAAATTAAGATACTAATTCTAATCAAACCTAGTGGGTTGCCTCCCACTCAGCGCCTTGTTTTAAGTCGTGGCTCGACATCGGATAGAGATCACTCCTTCGGGTCTTGGAGAAACATGGTATCCGTCACCACCGTCTCTCCTCCTAGATACGGCTTCACCCGTTGCCCATTCACTTTAAATGTCGTTCCATCTCCTCCTTCAAGCTCCACCGTTCCGAATTGCGAAACGTCCTTAACCGTGAATGGTCCCGACCACTTGGATTTCAATTTTCCTGGAAAAAGACGAAGACGTGAGTTAAACAAGAGTACTTTCATTCCAGGACTGATTACCTTGTGGTGGATCCGCTGATCGTGAAATCTTTTCGTGCGTTCCTTGTAGATGACGGCATTCTCGAACGCATCTTGCCGAATCTCATCTAGCTCATTCAGTTGCAAAAACCTTCGCTTTCCGGCTCCATCCAAGTCCATATTGAGTTGTTTGATCGCCCAATACGCCTTATGTTCAAGTTCTACCGGTAAATGGCATGCTTTACCGTAGACAAGCCTATAAGGTGTTGTTCCGAGTGGCGTTTTGAACGCCGTGCGATATGCCCACAATGCGTCGTCAAGCTTTGACGACCAATCCTTCCGGGATGTGTTAACTGTCTTTTCGAGTATCTGCTTGAGTTCCCGGTTGGACACTTCGGCCAGGCCATTCGCCTGCGGATGATATGGTGTTGTTACCTTGTGCTTCACTGAATACTTCCGCAAAACCGCCTCGAGATAGCGGTTACAAAAGTGACTCCCGCCGTCACTGATCAAAGCACGAGGGACCCCAAACCTGGCAAAGATATTCTTCCGTAGGAAATTGATTACAACTTTAGAATCGTTGGTAGGGGTAGCTATCGCCTCAACCCATTTGGACACGTAGTCCACGGCGACCAAAATATACTCATTACGTCCGGAATTTGGGAACGGACCCATGAAGTCTATTCCCCACACGTCGAAGAGTTCTACCTCCATAAACACTTTCATAGGCATTTCATCTCTCTTCGATATGTTTCCGAAGCGTTGACATCGATCACATCGAGCAATGAACTCTCTTGTCTCTTTGAACATAGATGGCCAAAAGAAACCGGACTGTAAGATTTTCGCTACCGTTCTATCCGTACTGAAGTGGCCTCCACATTCTAGTGTATGACAATGGTTTAGAATGTCGGCCTTCTCCTCGTTTGGTACACACCTCCGAATCATCCCATCAGCACACAACTTGTATAAGAACGGTTCATCCCAGTAATACCTCTTCACATCAGAGAAAAATTTCTTTTTCTGATGTGAGTTCATGTCGTACGGTACTACAGATCCAACAATATAATTCACATAATCAGCGTACCATGGCTCTTCGTGGCTGACCTTGAGAAGTTGCTCATCTGGAAACGAATCATTAATAATGGTCTCGTCTCTCTTTTGATCTTCACTTCCTTCGAGTCTTGATAGGTGATCTGCCACTGTGTTCTCTGATCCTTTCTTATCTATGATTTGAAGATCAAACTCTTGAAGCAAGAGTACCCACCGTATGAGTCTGGGTTTTGCATCCTTCTTGGCCATGAGGTACTTAATCGCCGAGTGGTCCGTGTACACAATCACCTTAGACCCAACCAAGTAAGATCTGAACTTTTCGCACGCATATACCACCGCCAAAAATTCTTTCTCTGTAGTCGCATAATTCACTTGAGCTCCGTCAAGTGTCTTACTGGCATAGTATATGACATGTAACCGCTTCTCCTTTCTTTGCCCCAACACCGCACCAATCGCAGTGTCACTTGCATCGCACATAAGAACGAACGGTAAATTCCAATCTGGTGCGGTTAAGATGGGTGCCGAAATGAGCTCCTTTTTTAACCTGTCAAATGCAGAAATACACTCATTAGTGAACTCAAACTTTGCATCTTTAAGCAATAAAGAACATAAGGGTTTAGTAATCTTAGAAAAATCCTTAATGAAGCGCCGGTAAAACCCGGCGTGTCCCAAGAAGCTTCGAACTCCCTTGACTGATTTCGGGTAAGGAAGGTTCTCGATCACCGCCACTTTTGCTTTATCCACTTCAATTCCGTGCTTCGACACCTTATGTCCGAGTACTATTCCTTCGGTCACCATAAAGTGACATTTTTCCCAGTTCAGCACCAAGCTCGTCTCTTCACATCTCTTCAACACTGCTTCCAAGTTTGCTAAACATGAGTCAAACGAGGGTCCAAAGACTGAGAAGTCATCCATAAAAATCTCTATGCTTCTCTCAACCATATCCGAGAAAATCGCCATCATGCATCGCTGGAATGTGGCAGGCGCATTACACAATCCGAATGGCATCCTTCGATAAGCAAAGGTGCCATACGGACAAGTAAATGTCGTCTTATTCTGGTCTTCCGGGTCAATTGGTATCTGATTGTAACCCGAATAACCGTCCAGGAAGCAATAGAACTCATGACCGGCTAGTCGCTCCAACATTTGATCGATAAATGGAAGGGGGAAGTGATCCTTCCGGGTAGCATCATTCAACTTCCGATAGTCTATACAGACTCTCCATCCCGTCACCGTCCGAGAAGGTATCAAGTCATTATTGTTGTCGCGGACTACCGTGATGCCTCCCTTTTTAGGCACAACATGAACAGGACTAACCCACGGGCTGTCCGGAACAGGATAAATGATTCCGGCATCGAGTAACTTCAAGATTTCCTTCCGGACCGCTTCTTTCATTATCGGATTTAATCGGCGTTGAGGTTGGACCGATGGTCTATGTGTCTCATCCAAGCTGATTCGGTGCGTGCAAAATGAGGGACTTAAGCCTTTGATGTCGGCTATCGTCCACCCAATGGCTGCCTGATGCTCTCTCAAGACTCTTATCAACTTCTCTTTTTCGGTAGCCTTTAGATGAGATGAGATAATTACCGGAAGTGTATCCCCTTTTCCCAAATATGCATACTCCAAATGCGCCGGTAACTGTTTGAGCTCTAACTGTGGTGGCTCTATAGAAGATGGTTGCGGTTTGGGAATGGGTTCTCCCAAGTCCTCGATCCTCGGCCTTTTAGGACCCTTAAATTCGGGTAATGCATTCATTTGCATCACCTCCGGCTTTTCCAGATCAGTCTCGTCACCAACCAAAACTTTCATCAGTTCGTTATCGGACACCTGTTGCCGATACGTGTCTTTTAAAATGGAATCGACTACATCGACTCGGTAGCAATCATATGAACTCGAACTCTGCTTTGTGGCTTTGAATACATTGAACACTGCCTCTTCCTCGCCCACTCTTAGAGTAAGCTTGCCGCCTTTCACATCTATGATCGCCCCTCCCGTTGCTAAGAATGGACGGCCAAGGATGAGTGGTATCTCTAGGTCCTCCTCCATGTCAAGTACCACAAAATCTATTGGAAAATAGAATCTATCCACCTTGATCAACACGTCCTCGATCACTCCATACGGGTACTTGATTGACCGATCAGCAAGTTGAAGTGTGATGCCTGTTTCTTGTACCTCTCCAAGTCCCAATTTCCTGAAAATAGATAATGGCATTAAGTTAATACTAGCACCAAGATCACATAATGCTTTACTAAATTCAGAAGTGCCTATATGAACAGGAATCGTAAAACTCCCTGGGTCCTTTAGCTTAGGCGGTAGCTTGTGTTGGATGATTGCACTGCACTCCTCAGTAAGTGCGACAGTGGCATGCTCCTCAATCTTTCTTTTATTAGAGAGGATGTCCTTCAAATATTTCACGTACGAGGGCATCTGAGCCAAAGCATCTGCAAAAGGTATGTTAATATGCAACTTTTTAAATACTTCAAGAAATTTGGCAAAATTAACATCATCCTTATGTGCCTTCAATCTGCTCGGAAAAGGCACTTTCGGAACGGTTGCATTGACCGTTGGCTTTGCATGTTTGTTCTCTTTTTCCCTTCCCTTAGCATCAGTCTTTGGTTCTTTCAAAGGGACCTCATCTTCGACTTCTATCTCTTCCACATCGACCTGATCAGCTTTGGTACCTTCCATTTCTGTATCTTCAACAACCGGCTCTCTCGTAGGATCTGGAATCAGCTCCTTGCCATTCCTCAGATGAATGGCTTTGCAATCTTCTCGTGGCTTTTTCTCTGTTTGGCTCGGGAACTGACCGGGTGCACGAGCTTGCAAAGCTTCGGCAATTTGGCCCACTTGTCTTTCTAAGATTTGGATGGAGGCGGTGTTCTGCTCAGTTGCGGTTTTCACTACTCCAACGGTGTTTGCAAGACCTCCTACTGCACCATCCATCTTTGCCATGAACTTCATCATCATGTCCTCGAGTCCTGGCTTCTTATCCGTAGATTGCCCTTCGTCCGCTCTTCGTTGGTTGTAACCTGGAGGACGATACACATTGTTAGTATTCGAAGATGATGAAGAGTTAGAGAAATTACCAGATTGTTGTTGCTGCTGTCCCATCGTCACTCGCGGCTGATTGGAAGGTTCGCGCCATTGGAGATTAGGATGGTTTCTCCATCCCTCATTATAAGTGTTGGAGAACGGATCATTCCGAGGCCGATTATTCCTATTCTGTAAGTACTGAACTTGTTCGGGCTCTTCAGATGCTGGGAATAAATCTGGAATAGCTTCGGCAGGTTGAATAGAAGTTCCTTTAAGCTGGTTTGTGATGGCAGCCAATTGAGCTTTTATCTCCTTTAGCTCATCAGATTCATGAACACTCGCTACTCGCCTAGTAGCGGATCGTGGCGTGGCGTAGCTATGTTCTGCCAAGTTCTCGATGAGCTCCACCGCTTCCTCATAAGTCTTATTCATTAGTGCTCCACCCGCTGCCGCAGTTATTTCATTTTTGTACTGCGGGTGGAGTCCACCAAAGAAGGTCTGAATGATAACCCAATTTTGTAACCCGTGATGAGGACACTTTTTGAGCATGTCTTTGTATCGCTCCCATGCCTCATAAAGCGTCTCTTGGTCCCATTGAGCAAAGTGGGTTATGTCTGCCATTAGTTGAGCAGTTCGGCCAGGCGGGAAGAACTTGTCAAGGAAAGCTTCAGTCATCTGTGCCCATGTAGTAATCTGATTGGAGGGCAAGTTTTCTTCCCATGTTTGTGCTCTTCCCTTTAGTGAGAAACCAAACAACCTTAGCTTGAGAGCATCATCAGTGACCCCATTAATCTTGAAAGTATTGCAGATCCTTTCAAAAGTGCGGAGATGTCCATGTGGGTCTTCTGTCGGTGCCCCTCCAAACTGATTTTGTTGCAACAATTGAATCGTGCCATGCCGGATTTCGAAATTGTGTGCTCCAACCCCGGGGGCTTGGACACCTCTGTTTGGTGCCGGCATATTTGGGTTGGCAAACGATCGCATTGGTCTCCTCTCTGCCATCTCAACCTCTTCGTCTTGTTTAAATGTTTTCTTTCGTAGTTTAGCTACCTTCACTGCCTTTCTCAACCGTCGAGCCGTTCGTTCGATTTCTAGGTCCCTGGGGAGTAATGGTTTCCCACGGTTTCCCCTTGGCATAGACAATCAGTACCTGCGTCAGAAAACCAAAATTTAAATACCAAAAATCTATAATGATAAAATAAAAGAAAAAGATAAAAATAAAAATAAAATTAAAAAAAAAATCCAATGCAAAAGCGTCTATAGCTGGTAGTGCAGTCAGTAACTAACTCCCCGGCAACGGCGCCAAAAACTTGATAGGCGGGTTTACACCCCCCTAAATCTAACCGCAAGTGTACGGGTCGAATCAAGTAATTTGTACTGGTAAGTATGGGTATCGAACCAAGGGAATTAGAACTGAATGTCACAATGACTAATATTCGCTATTGACTGGACGATCCAAATTTGAGTTGTGATGATTAAGGTAATACTTATTAAATCAAACAAATAGAACGACAGTAAACTAAATTGGTAAACTTTCAGTTGGAGAAAACTGTTGAGGGTTGGAAATCCTAGGGTTTTCACAAATAAACACTTTACTTTGGACAATTATCAGTAATCTCTTTCATGAAACCCAATCTTATAGAAGTCACTATTGTTTTCTCTCGAATAACAATAGATCCTATTTTGGAAAACAACGTTTCATCTCTCGATCTCAACAATTGATTCCAAAAAGCATTAAGCATTTAAGAATTAAAACGGGACTAAGGTTTACTTGGTGTATCTCTACCCAATATCTCACCTTAGGCATATAATTCCAAGTTCAAGTTAACGATTAATTCTCTCGAATTTAATAGTTATCAAACAATTCAATTGAAAGTTGGCCAGACTCACAAAAGCATTAAATCCAAAAACCATATGCTTCACTAATAAAGAAAACTGATAAAAGTCACAAATCATGTGTTCATAAGCTTTAAACCATATTCAAACCAACCCCCAACATCTAAAGATTAGTTCATGTTGGGGGTATAAACAAACAAAACAAAAGATGAAGAATCCATAAGTCTAGAACAAGAAAAACTCATAAAACTCCCCTTTGTTGTGCAATACCCACGAAGAACGGTGAAGATTCGGTGTAGAAATCTCTCTCCAATCGATATCTTCCTTTAATCTCGTGTTTTCTCCGGCCAAAAATCTCCTAAGTTGGTGTAGAAGTCGCCCTAAGTGAAGAGAAATTCGTGAATCCCCCAAACCCTAGCTTAAAATCGCTTTTATACAATCAGTGCATCTGACGAGACTTGCGTCCGAGGGTTCAACCCTCGGATCAACCCTCGGGTATCTCTTTAAGTTATCCAGAATCGCATCTGACGAGGGTTGAAGTCTCATCAGCTTCCACATGCGAGGGTTGAAGTCTCATCAGCAAGTCTAGCCTTCTCTTTTGTTCCAAATGGCATTGGATTCTCCTTTAAGCGCACTCTTTAAGCTTTAATCTCTTCTTGAACTTCCGATCAACCATTTATTGCACCCGGTTTCCGTCAACTCTAACTCACTCATGAATCTCTCAAAATCCTTGCGTTTCTTGCCCTTTTCCGAACTTTCCATGGCATCTCTGTTATTCCTGAAATTCTTACAATAAAACCATGAAATCTCACGCTTTACTCACTCGAGGACGGCAAACCCGTTGGAAATAAGATCAAAATAACACCAAAAATTGGTGTTATCAGAAACCAAGTTTGTGGAATATTAATCCACCGATGCGTGTATGTCCCAAAACTGATCAGGCGATTTAATATGGACAAAGCGCATGCGACTAGCACTCCCATGATCGGTCAAAGTTGTGGATATACGGAAATATCTATTCCGTCTAAAGGATGATGACGAAGAGGTGTTCGGAGCTGGAATTCCGTACCTAAGTACAATAGGCGCATTATTGTACTTTAGAAAATGCACTTGACCATATAATGTATCTCTAGTGAACTTGTTAGCTAGATTTAGCTAAGCGCCTACGCAATGTCATTGGAATGATATCAAATTAGTATTTTGGAACCACTAACATGGGCCTATAATTTCCCTAAAGAAAGAGGGTTGAGGTTGATAATGGAATTTCAATACATATCTATGAGTGACTAATGTAATAGTCTACTAGTAATTATTTGCTGATATTAAGTATCTATCTGACCATATAAAGGTTATTCCCAAATTGGACAAGGAATTACCATCAGGAATATACCAATCGCTTGAAAGTAAACTAAGCGAATTTTATGTAACTACCTATTCAAACTACTCCGACAGTATTATTCTATATTAGATTGTTTAAGGGTGTACATGGTTAAGAACTATCATTACACATATTAGAGGAGTTAGTATTTTGGATTCTACCAATACCCTACCTGCATATATGGAACTAATGCATCATGTATCATTAAATGAAATTAAGATACATCAAGGGTAATAACACAAAGCATATTCTGCTTAAGTGATTATACTATCAGCTATAACAAACTCTCCATTAGATTCAAGTAAATCAAGAAAGATGTCAGAAGAATGTGACACATTTTACCAAATTATTATGTAAAACCATATTTGGGAAACATGTATTGTTCCCACAACTCCCTTGATTAATGCACAAATCAGGGGGAGTAGTAGACAAAAGGGGGAGTCTACTCTACGTTTGATATTGGTATGTTGTGCTCTTTCCTTCACCCAAGGTTTTATTTTTCCCACTGGGTTTTGTTCCTTGGGGTAAGGTTTTAGTGAGGCAACACTGCATATACCATCTTGTTTTCTTAATTCTCATGATTAATGTACAAATCATAGAATACATTAGACTAAAGGAAAAGTCTATACTGCAAAGAAAATCGGTGCGTTGTACTCTTTCCTTCGTCATATTTTTATTTTTTCCCACTGGGTTTTTATTTTGGCGTAAGGTTTTAACGAGGCAACGAATGTGCACCACCACTCCTTTCACTCGGCACAAGGGGGAGTGTTGTAGGATTATGTGCCATCATCAAAAGGAAGTGATTGAGAGAATATTTTCTATGTATTAGAAATTACCATATTGAATGTTTCCTTTTCTATGTAACCTCATCCCTATTTAAAGGGTTTATGATTAATGAGAAATAACTGATTCATTCTCTCTATTCTTTGTTATTGTTATGTTTTGCTTTCTCTTTAACACCTTTTGATTTTTCAAGATTCTTTAACATAATTGTTCAAAACTCAAGGTCATGAGATCATAATAATAAAAAGCTATATAACATTTTTGTGTTTTTTAAAGATATTTTTTAAAATCAGACCCAGACCTGCAACGGATTTTGACCGGATCAAGACCAAACTTAAGGGTAGAATCAATGCTCATTTTCTAGGGTTCAAAGTCCAAACCATGACCGAGGCTGGGTCTAGTACCAACCAACCATTTTATAAGGTGGCTTTCTTCGGACTCCAATGACTTGGGAGTTGGGCGTGGCCCGGCCCAACCCGATTTTTAGCGGTCTCTATATCTCTTAGTCTCACTTGGTCCTCTAATCATTATGATAGAAATCATTCAAAGTAATTTCGTTGTTCATGTTCATCATTTGTTAATATTTTCACATAGAAAAGTTCGAAGTTGGGATGCATTCTAGATTGGTATTGGTACACATTGTTGATTTATGTCATATTAAAATATCATAAAATGAGAATGAACAATTGTATTAAAATGTGACTTACTTTGCTTTTATTTCTATTTTGTGTTGTCAATTTTCAAAATATTCATCTTGGTACTTCGTCATGAATTTCAAACATTTAGGCATCTAGTTTATAGTTGGATTCTGATGAGAGGTTGAAATTAACGTAAAAAGTGGTTATCAATTATTCAACCGTTAGATGAGAAGTGAAGACACATTAGGATGAGAAGCACTGAGATAAGATACATCAAGATGCACTGGATCAATTTCCTTCTAAAACGCAATCCATGGTAAGACATCAAATTAATAGCAATCAAGGATCTAGATCTATTTTCACGCCTCACACATTAACCTCAACTTCTTATGCGATGCTTCGCCTCTAGTTAATATACGAGAATGTAACACATTTTGGTGTGATCCTTATTTCATGTAACTTCTTAACATACTTTGGTCTAAAAGTCTGATACATCAATATGAGGTACCAAAATATGGTTCTGAAATTAGGTACCACAACCTATTTGATTAAAATATTTGTATTTTCAAATATTAACCAGGTATGTAAATACTTTAAATGCCATATTTGATGTTTCAAAATAGAGTTTTCAAGTAATTGAACAAAACATGATCATACTAATCCAAGTTATATTTTCATAATTCATACACTCAAGTATATCTCATTTTTAGCTATTTTACAATTATAAAGTACCTCAAATAGAAAATTCTCAAAGATATTTATACTTTTCTGGTCTTTTAAAATATTTTTATATAAAAATATTTTTTTTATAATTTATTTCGAATATACATGTAATTAAAAATTTATAGGGATGGGTACTCACTACCAAAACTAGTGGCAGTTGAGTTTCTTGGCAAACAATAAATTATATATGAAGCAATCTCTATAATTAAGCAATCCCCATGAGTATATTTTATTGAAGTTGAATAAATCATTTAATTTCAAGATCTATAGATTAAAAGATTAGATTTTAACATAAACAAATATGAAGAGAACAAGAATTCTTTTTATATAATCTAAAACTAATGTTTAGTTGTCTTACATTATATGGTTTTGGTTCAAAATTAACAGAAACATGTAATACATAATCAAATATGAAGAAGGGAGGCATTTGATTGTATTTACTAAGAGAGTACTAGTTTCTACAAATGGATCATGTAAAAATGTCAATGGAATATCTAAATATGCATATAAATTGAGAGGCTTAAATATGCTTTATTAGATATGTCTATATTTTATTTAAAAATTAAAAATGTTTTTTCTTTAATTTCTAAAAAGCTTAAACTAACATGATAAACTTGAATTTATTATCAATTTTTATAAATCCAGATCAAAAGCTTAAATTCAAGCTATAGTTATAATTACCGTATAAAATTTACATGACAAAAACATATAACTAATGGTTCATATGTTTTTTGTTAATGGCGTGTAGCTCAGTTGATAAGGAATTGACGTGTAGCTCAGTTGATAAGGAATTGACGTTTGGTTTGCAACAAAAATCAAATGGTCTGAGTACGGGTCTCGGCTCGTGTACCGACGCCCCCAGTAACCCCAATCGTTGAGTGAGTCAGAAATGCCCCCACAACGAGCATTATCAATCCGTGATGAGCCAGTTGGGATTGCCGAAATCAATCTTTTGCAACAAATTGTTATTATAGCATATTTATTTTTTAAACTTTACAATTATAAACTAGTTTATTTTAATTAAAAACTTAGATTGACGAACCAAAATGTGGGTTTCTAAAAACTCGTTTTCAATAGTTTATCAAGTGTTTTGAGGTTTTTTTTTCAATTATTTTCTTTGTATTTTATGTAAATTTATATTATTTTCAAATTTTATATTGTTTTATCTAACTCATTAGCTAATATAAGATCTGTGGTAGCATCTTTGGGCTTACCACGAGCATGTGATGCAGGCTCCACGGCTTTGCTTGGGCCATGTTACGCTTGTGGGCGGGTTTCATGGCAGGCTTCAGGCACGGATTCGGCAACCCATTTAATCCGCTCTCTCTTCCTCTCTCACACAGTCACACTCCTCTCTCTTTTTTTTAATTAGTATATATATATATCATATATATTGGGTATTTGAGTTTATAAGTAATGATACTCCCATTTCGTGTTTATTGTAAGTTTGTAGATAAAGCTGAGGCGACGCTAATGTAACAACTCGGGCTTTGTGAGCATGTAGGTTACACTACCGATGGTCTAACAAATAAAATATGAAATAATCTTTTAGTCAAGAAGTAATTAGTTTGCCTAATATAATACTAATAATCTTGTATTTACTTTAAACATAGTGATTTTTTTATAAACAAGAAATGGTAGATGATGAAATTTGTATGGTGAAGTGAATAATAATACAAACTAAAAAGTCAAAACCGTCGATCATATCCATATAAAGAAAGCGATCCAACGGCTGAAAACGAGTTTAATCATCTCCACTCTCCACTCATCTTCTTGATCCCCAATTTGGATGCAGGTTTTGCTGCCATTAAAACCAAACTCACACACACACACACACACACACACTGGAGAGAGAGAGAGATCGAGAGATCGAGAGAGATCTTCAACAGAATTTCTTATAGATTCAAAAAACACAGATCTGAAAACCAGCAGATCTCTCAACTCTTTCATCCATCTTTCCCCTTTGATGATATGGCTAATCGATCGCATCTAGGGTTTCCGATATGGATCTGTGTTTTTCTTCTTCTTCTATCCATCCATGGACACTCCTTCTACCTCCCTGGTGTCGCTCCACAGGATTTCTTTAAGGCAAGATTTCTCTAAATCCTACTCTATTTTCATTCTAGTTACCCTATTGCTTATGGATTCAAATAGATCATGTGGTGTTTTTTCATTCATTTGAATGTAATTGTGGAAGAATCTGATGTTATTCATGAAGATCCATTTCATTTCTGGATGTATTAGCTTGTGTTTTTTTTCCCATTAATCAGACAAGATGCATAAAATATGGAAGCTTTTTACTTGGATCTTGCCTCATTGGTGTTCTGAGATCACAGCTTCTAATTGGTGTTCAAACACCATGACTATTTATGACTAATTGGTGTTCTGAGATCACAGCTAACAAAGAATTTTGGATGATGTATGCTATAAAGACTAGGTTCCCTAGATTATGTCTAAAAAAATGATTTAGTTTCAGAAGGTGAAAAGGTAACAGTTGGGATTATTAGCATTGGGACCCCACACACTGATAATAGTTCTTAATAGACCAGATCTTTGATCTTTCCATATGTATGCCCTGTATGGCCATCAAGTGGGGCCCTACTTGCTGTGTGTGGAGATTGGAGAACCTCTTTCTTATTTACTATTGGTCCTGTAGTCCTGTATGATGTAGTTAAATACTACTGCAGTACTACCCCATGTGTATGTGTGACTGTGTGTATATGTATGTATGCACTCACACACAGTAACACTCTGTAAAACAACTTGCAGTTATTAATGAATAACACAAAGGGCAAGATGTAGCCCCTTGTTTGAAGTTTTTCTTTGAACACAATAACACATGAACAAAGTTCAAAACTAGAAGTGTTTGCTAATTCCAATTTCAAAGTGTAAGCATCTGTATCCTTGTGTTATTTTTGTAATTTTGATTTGGTTTTGTATAATATGTTCACTTTTTTATTCATTTATGTATATTTGATGTTGATAAATCTGACATCACATGTATGATGTTCTTCTGAAATTAACATGATTATGTAGAATGGAGGACAAGCATGTGAAAATGAAATTTAGACAGTATAGTGTAACTTGTGTAACAGTAAAATGGATGGTAAACCATAGTCAATGGTCAAACAATGTTTGTATGTCAGTGAGGGGTGGCTATGTGTCATTTTTCTTGATGTGCAGCTGTATGACTTAATCTAGGTGAAGTATATGGAGTAACCCATGTTTAAAATGTGAAGTTAACTGTTTCCTGTACATGTCTTAATGCTTTTATGTGAACTGGATTTCAGCTTGCCAATATTCAGATAGATTTCTGAACATGCAGTATCTATCTGTTTCCATATGCAAAATTTATTTGTTCATAGCTCATAAGTGTAGTTTGTACGTTTCGGTTGCATTTGCACTCTAATCAACTTGACTGATTGATAAATTTAATATCATGGTTACCATGTTATCACAGGCTGCAAAAACATGTTTGCCAGTGGCAATGTGGCCATTATCTTATGCTTGAGCTTTTTGAAATTCATACTGATGCGACTCTTGTTATCCAAGTGTATAAATATTTCTGTTTTGTGTTTTAGGGAGATGTTCTGAAGGTAAAAGTAAACAAACTCGCTTCCACAAAAACCCAGCTCCCTTATTCTTACTATTCCGTCCCTTATTGTCGCCCACAAAAAATAGTTGATAGTGCTGAGAATCTTGGGGAAGTTCTTCGTGGTGATCGTATAGAAAACTCTCCCTATGAGGTAAACTACAGTTTTTGGAGATTTCTTTCAGATATGGTCCTTCTTGTGTTATGTTCTGGAGTTTCCTAACCAAAGTTCCATTGCAGTTTCAAATGTTAGTGCCACAGATGTGCAATGCTGTATGTCGCATTGTACTCAATGAGAAATCAGCCAAGGAATTTAAGGAGAAGATAGACGATGAGTATAGAGTTAACATGTGAGTGCCAAACACCAGGAGTTTGAATAGAGTGATTATATAATCCCTCCATCCCAAAGTAAATGTCCATAATGAAAAAGGCAAACGGTTTTAGAAATGTGTAACTATTACACTTTTTAATTAATTAAATGACAATTTTAACAGTAGAGGTGGAAAGTAGGCACTTACTTTTCCAAGTGAACACTTATTTTGGGAGAAACTAAAATAGAAATATGGACGGAGGGAGTAGTTTTGTAGTTCCAGTTCATGTCATTAATCTTCAAGCTTGTATGGACAGGATATTGGACAATCTACCTCTGGTTGTACCCATGACAAGGATGGAAAAGGATTCACCCATTATATATCAGCATGGATTTTTTGTTGGACGCAAAGTACAGTATGCAGGGGTAAGCAACATAAAAAGGCCTCAACATCAAGAGCTTCATTTTGTCGGCCTTTTGTCAGTTAAGTGTTTTTTTTTTTTTTTCCTAACTTCTGATTATATGCAGACAAAGGAAGAAAAATACTTTATCAACAATCATTTGACATTCACAGTCAAGTATCACAAGGACATTCAAACAGACTCTGCAAGGATTGTAGGGTTTGAAGTCAATGCTTTCAGGTAACAGCGCTTTAATAGTTTTGTTGTTTTGATATGCTGCTTCTGCGGTAGCTTATGGGATGTATTGTGTTGGATCCAGTGTCAAGCATCAATATGATGGCCAATGGAGTGAAAAGACCCGTCTAACTACCTGTGATGCACATGCAAAACGGATGGTCACCAGCTCTGACCCTCCACAAGAGGTTGAAGATAAGAAGGAGATCATCTTCACTTATGATGTCGATTTCCAGGTGAGGCTTAGGTTAAAATAAATGTCCAAAATGTGTCGTTATACATTTTAGTTAACTAAATGGCATCCATAACTTTCGTAATAGAGGGGTAATGAATTTCATCAGCTCACAAGTAAGGGTATTTTTGGAAAGTTATACACTTTTAAAATTGGACAAACTAAAATAGAAATGTGGACATATATTTTGGGACGTTGGGAGTATTATTAATTCCAATCGATATTGTTTCATATCTTTTGATCCACAGGAGAGTGATGTCAAATGGGCATCCAGATGGGACACCTATCTTCTAATGGCAGATGATCAAGTTCACTGGTTTTCAATTGTCAACTCTCTTATGATTGTCCTTTTCCTATCTGGTATGGTGGCTATGATCATGTTAAGGACCCTTTACCGTGACATCTCCAAGTACAACCAATTAGAAACACAAGAAGAGGCCCAAGAAGAAACTGGATGGAAGCTGGTTCATGGCGATGTTTTCCGCCCTCCACCAAACTCTGATTTGCTGTGTGTTTACGTCGGAACTGGTGTTCAGTTCTTCGGCATGATCTTAATTGCCATGATTTTTGCTGTGTTGGGATTTCTCTCCCCATCTAACCGAGGTGGGCTCATGACAGCCCTCCTTCTGCTCTGGGTTCTGATGGGCATCTTTGGTGGGTATGCATCAGCGCGCCTCTACAAAACATTCAAAGGAACCGAGTGGAAAACAATCACTCTCAAAACCGCCTTCATGTTCCCAGGAATCGCCTTTGCTATCTTCTTCGTACTTAATGCCCTCATCTGGGGTGAGAAATCCTCTGGGGCAGTGCCATTTGGCACCATGTTTGCGTTGGTATTCTTGTGGTTTGGCATTTCCGTGCCACTGGTCTTTGTGGGAAGTTATATTGGTTTCAAAAAGCCAGCAATTGAAGATCCGGTGAAAACCAATAAGATCCCAAGGCAAATACCTGAACAAGCTTGGTACATGAGCTCAGCTTTCTCCATCCTGATCGGTGGTATACTTCCATTCGGTGCAGTCTTTATCGAGCTCTTTTTCATACTAACCTCAATTTGGTTACAGCAGTTCTACTATATCTTCGGTTTCCTTTTCATCGTGTTCTTGATCTTGATCGTGACTTGTGCCGAGATCACAATCGTGTTGTGCTACTTCCAGCTGTGTAGCGAAGACTACCTTTGGTGGTGGAGATCGTATCTAACATCAGGTTCTTCTGCTTTATACCTGTTTTTATACACGATCTTTTACTTCTTCACGAAACTGAACATCACGAAGCCGGTTTCTGGTATATTGTACTTTGGGTATATGTTGATTGCGTCGTATGCTTTCTTTGTGCTGACTGGCACGATTGGGTTCTACGCGGTGTTTCTGGTTCACGAGGCTGATTTACTCATCGGTGAAGATTGATTGATTGATTAGTAAGTAATATAGGAGGAGGAAATTAGGAAGGATGATACCCCTTACCACCTTTACTTTATTGATGTTTAGTGATACTTAAGAAATTGTTTCGAGGCTGGCTGGTATTTTGAATTGAATTTTGGTCTGCATAATTTGTATGTAGAGATTTGAGAGGATTCTCAAGGTGGGATGTTTTTTTCTTCTTGTTTATCTATCTATCTATCTGTTTGTATCAGGATTTTGTGTATGAAGTTGATTGTCTTTCTATGAATCTCTTGTTTTTCTTGCGTGTCAAGTGGTTCAGTTTCTTACAAAGTTGACATGTAAAAATGGTTGTATGTTATCGGAGCATTTTGGTTCGGTTCTCTTGCTCATTTAGTTATCAAGCAGAATTACTTGTGGTTCGGTTCTGTTGCTTGTTCAGTTATCAAGTAGAATTACTTTTTTGGTTCGGCTCTGTTGCTCGTTCAGTTATCAAGCAGAATTACTTTTTTGGTTCGGTTCTGTTGCTCGTTCAGTTATCGAGCAGAATTACTTTTTTGGTTGGGTTTTGTTACTCATTCAGTTATCAAGTAGAATTACTTTTTGGTTCGGTTCTGCTGTTCATTCCGTTATCAAGTAGAATTACTTTGGTACATGTCAATTTTCTGTATTTATGTATGTGTATGCGTAGGCATTGGCAACCTTACTTGGGCTCACGAAAGTACGTAACTAATTACGGTTAACTGAAATTGCCAGGAAAATTAGAGCTCCAAAGTGCAAGGACTTGGGTATTGTTTGGTAAAAATAAGCTAGCTTATAAGTCAGGTACATGTTTGGATGGACCATAAGCTAGCTTATAAGCTAGCTTATAAGCTAGTTTATAAGTCAGGTACGTGTTTGGATGGACCATAAGCTAACTTTTTGAAAACTTGCGTTTTGGTGACCTGTGAAACTTATTATTTTTTTATTCCAAATATACCCCTACTAAGTTTTACACTACCAGTTTTTAAACACGTCTGTTTTTGTCATTTTATAGTCATAAGCTACCTTATCAACTAATTTTTGCCAAACACATCTCATTCATCAGCTAGATTATCAATCATCAGCTACCTTATTAGCTAGTTTGCCAAACATAACCTTGGATGGTTGGACTAGTTAATCAGTTTCCCCATGTCTACATATACATACATACATAGGGGTGGGTTCAAATGTGAACCACTTTTTGGTTGTGAACGTGAGGACAACCGAAAGCGCGACACGTGGCGGATGACTAGGCGCCACGTCAGATCGACGGCGGATGACTAGGCACGATTCATGGGAGGGCATTGAATTAAAGGGGGGGACCACACTCAAAGCCGCCACGTGTCGCGCTCTCGGCTGTCCTCACGTTCACAACCAAAAAGTGGTTCACATTTGAACTTTCCTCTACATACTACATATATATATATATATATATATATTATATAGGTTGGTATGAATGATCGAGACTAATTATACAGGAGAACTAGTTATGATTCTTGTAAGGATTGATTAAGGATTAACAGGTTATGAATTTAAAAACTTATTTTCATGTTGGTCGACAATATTAAAACTAGAATGACGAATGAATTAAAGTGGAACGGATCTTAAGGATTGCTTACGAACAATTAATTTTCAAGGCCAAGGTTGTTAAACAACAAGGTATTTGAGTTTTGCTTTCTTGCCGCTAAATGCTTACTTGGTAGAGCCAATGGGCTTGTAGCCCAGCGGTATCAGGAGTGTTGTTAAGGCGTCTCTCCTTCCCAAATGGTTGTGGGTTCAAGCCCCGTCGTGGGCAATGGTGTAGATTTAGGATTATTTTAGGAGAAAGATAGTTAGGTGTATTTATTATTTGCCGTTTCAAAAAAAAAAATGCTTACTTGGTAAGAATTTGGTAAACGACCTCTAAATCCACCTAATAATAAAAAAATACTTTTAAGTTTATAATCTTCTTATTGTTATTGTTTCAACATATGTGTGTATAATATATGCCCAGGTCAGTTCCTAACATTTGTTGGGCCCTGGGCGAGATGTAAATAAGGTCTCTTTATAAGTATGAAAAAAAAATCATTAATATATTGTTTTTCTCATAAGATATAACATTGAATTGACCATTTTTTGAAGTATTGGTGGAGGCATATTTGGGCCCTTATTTTTCAATATAACTAAATAATGCATATTTGGGCCCTTAATATAATAAAAAATAACTTAGGTTCTATTAGATACTAATAAAATTTGTGTGTTTTATTTGTTAAATTTTTTACTACTACAATATAATAAAATTTTTTGGACCCCTATTATTTTTGGGCCTCTATCATGACTAACATTTGACTAAAAATGTGAACTTGGAGCCTTAAGGGTTGACTTTATTGATCTATACATGCGTTTAAGTATTTTATTGAGAGTTTTATGTTATATTGTTGCTAAAATGACATTAGTGAGTTTTATAACCATCTAATGTGGCATAAGGTATAAATGAGGGGTTATATGAGACAATTGGGTCATGTGTAAATATTGGAAACCTATGTGGGATATTTAGGTTAGTTGTTAAGTCAATTATGTTATCTTATGAATTACTATTAAGTAGACACTAAAGGTTCCATGGAATTCTAACTTGACTAGAGAAATGGGTGAGTTTAGGCATGGGAATTGTCCCCGACCCATCGAGGAACCCGGTCCACCCGCCCCGGTCGGGGACGGGGATTCCCCGGTAAATCGGGTATTGGGGACGGGGACGGGGATCCCCGTTTTCTCAAACCGGGGATGGGGACGGGGACGGGTTTAGCACTCCCCGCACCGCCTCATACCCGTACCCGTATATATATATATTGATTATTTATTTAAACTATATATTAACTTTCTATTATATCGGTATATGGTTGTTCCAATTTCGATAAATTATGAATATTAGTTGATTGGTATTGACTATTAATTGATACGTTTTGGTACGTGCGTCATTAAAAATTGTTTTAGGATTAAGTTTAATTTATTTTGATAATATACGATTACGTCTATAAATTATTACACAATACATTCTTAGTTTTTATTGGAAATATGTGAGATTTAAACACGTAAGGTATCGCAAAACATTTAATTTTAAAATAGATTTATGAACGGACATAAAATCCCCGTTTCCCCGTGGGGATCCCCGCTACCCGTTGGGGACGGGGATGGGGATATGATTAAGTTCCCCGGTGGGGATGGGGAAGGGGACGGGGATGACGATGAGGGCTCGGGGACGGGGATGGGGATTGGGGTCCCCGCCCCAAACCCGCCCCATTCCCATGCCTAGGTGAGTTGTGGGGTTTAAGAGTTCTTAAGTTGAAATTTTTGGAGTAGAACTGACAGCGTGTCACGTGGCATAACATAACATTTAGTGTTATTCATCTTGAATAACACTGAATATTGTGTTATTGTTAATGCAAGAAATCAAACAAATAAGAAGAATTAAAAAGAGAGCCATGAGTTTTCACTTTATTCATCAGTGGTGGAATGTACAAACACACCTTAGAAAACACACACTTAAGCTTTGTAAACGACTCTCATAGCTCTCTAATATGCCAATCCATCTCTATTTATACCTCTACACACAAAGCCCTCTAACTATACAACATTTACACAATAAGCCCTCACACTTTTCTTATTTATATAAAAACCATCTTTATAAAACTTTCTACATATTAGGACATTTGTTGTCCTAACAGTTATTCACATGTATTATTCAAAGTGAATATGCCACATGACACGCTCTCTGTTGTCCTCACGTTCACAATGAAAAATGAGTTTTCACTTGAACTTGACCCTATATATATATATATATATATAGAGAGAGAGAGAGAGAGAGAGAGAGAGAGAGAGGAAAGTTCAAATGAAAACTCATTTTTCATTGTGAACGTGAGGACCACTAAAACCTCGCCATGTGTCAATAATTACTCTGAATATCATGCATTATTCAGAGTGAATAAAGGCGCCTGATGCCACGTTCGCAAGCTATATTCACTCTGAATAATGCATGATATTCAGAGAAAATATTGTCTGATGCCACGATTTTAGTGGTCCTCACGTTCACAACCAAAATTGAGTTCACATTTGCACCCAACCCTATATATAATTATTATAAATATATAAGTGATCATTGAATTAAATCCTTTGTCTTTGTATAACCTTGTGCATATTGAACCACAAACTAAAATCGCCATATCTTGTTTCGTGTCTAATCATCATGATCCTTTATATCCAATTTGTTTGAACATGTACTTATAACTATACCCCGTGTATACTTTGATAAATATGTTTGTCGATTGTTTATTAGAAACTAAATATTTCATCTTACTTTTTGAAATATGAAAGATCTCTTTTGCTAGTTGTAACAATCCAAAAACCCAAACAAATAATAATGCAATCCCAATGATCTAACGTAGCGGAAATTAACATAAACTAAACTTTAGGTTTAAAATCTAATACTTAAATTCCAACGTAGCAAAACCATAATAAGTGCTAGTGGAACAACCTTCCACAGCTAAGATTTAGAAATGATTCTAGTGCCCGTCTAGTTACTTCGATGTTAACCTTCCAACCAGTTTTGGATCTTCTTCTTCCCTTTCGAAGGTCCACTCCTAAGAATCTCCCCTGAAAAGGTTTTAAAAGGTTTGAAAGCGAGGATTAGACCATAAGGTCTAGTGAATTCCCTCAAAAGCAGTTTAAAACACAGTCGGCCCGATGGCTCAAATACAAACAATAAATCATCGGTGGTACATTGTGGACTTAGACAATACAGCGGGTCACACAGAATACATTTGTGTCCCAAATGCCCTTCAGGGTCACCCAAGACAGATTCGGGCCCCAAGATATGGCCCTTCAGGGTCACACGTTAAAGACGTTCCCCATGCTACAATCACACTTCCAAGGAACGTGCATCAAACCTTGGTACCCTAAGTCCACATATTCAATATAAACATGCTCATAATGTACGTTTTAAAGAAAACAGTTATCATATGTAAACAGTTCACAAACATTTCAAGGTTTATCACAAAGGGTTTGGCAAGAGAACTCACCTAAGCCTATCTCTAATATCATCTCACCATCGTTAACACTCGCCTATCGGATCAGCGACCGATCTATAACATTACAAAAATTTATCCTTAGGAAATGACTAATCCCTGAAAGTATTGTCTCCTTAGGCAGACTTAGCACAGGGATTCCGCTATAGAAATAAATCACTACAGGATTTTCCTCAGAAAGCTAACCCTAGGCACGGGGTTACACAATCTGCGTTGGATTTCGATAACAAACTGAGTCGGATTTCGGGTATAATCTGAGTCGGATTTCTGGCATAATCTGAGTCGGGAAACTCACCACTGTAGCACCCGTAATTTTCGGAATTAGACCTTTTTAGGATGAATATGAAAAATAGGATTTTTGATCAAAACCTAGATTTTATTGTCTTGTTGGATGGGAAATTGAAATACGAATCCAACGGTTCTTTCGGAATCGAAATCGGAGCTATAACAAAGAAGTTATGGCCGAAACAAGAATGCACCAAAATCATACATATGCTAGCGACCGCTAGGGCTCACACCTAGCGATCGCTAGGTGCTGGTCAGACCCGAAATCGGGTTAAAAACCCCTCTTCTTCATTTGGGCATATCTTTCTCATACGAACTCCGTTTCTCTCGATTCTTTTTGCTATCTTCTCGATTTTTCGAGCTCTTCAAGAATACATCAATGGATTTCAAGTATTTGGTGGTTCAAAAACGTTGGTGTAAGTATTCTCTTCATCTCTTTCGAGTTTAAGCTTCGATTCGAGTGGTTTTTCATCTCCAAACCTTTTCTTCCATACTTGGCTTAGATCTAGTATTGTTTTAGGTGGAATTCATGTTTTGAGGAGTGTTGGAGGCTAGATCTACTCGTTTGGAGGGTGGAGACTTCCATGGCTTCATCTTCTCCACCTATCACAACCTCAAATCACCATTGTTGCAAGGTGTTCTTCATCTAGGGTTTGTTCAAGATTTGGCTAGGTAAGCTTTATCTAAACCATTTGAGGTTGGTTAATCTATGTGATAGGAGTTATGAAACTAACCTAAGGTTCGATTTACTTGATTCTAGGTTCGTTCTCGTATTTGACCTAAATCGGAAGATTTGGGGGTTTTGGGTGTAAACCCTAAGGTGAGTTGCTAAAACCATTTTGTTAAAACTGAGAGCACATCATCTTGTTTGATTTACATGTCTTGCTTGGTTGTTGTGATTAAACGTGATTAAGGATGAAATGCCTAAATGGTTAGGTCTAAGGATTTCCATGAAATGATTGAGTAATGATGCTTATATGAGTGGCTTGATTTGGATTATTGTATACATGGAGTAAATCATCGTATGCTACTATTGTATGAGTTAAATACATGTGATTATGTGATGAATGTATTTATGAGAAATACGTGTTAATATGCATGCCACGGAATGATGCGAAGGGATGGAATCCCGAGCATGTGGGCTTATATGAAATGAATGAAAGAATTGAGACCTGAAATGATGTTTAAATATTATGGAGCACCGCCAGTCAAAAGGCGTGATGCTATTGGTCACTAGTCAAAAAGTGGACCGGGATGCCACTAGTCAAAAGGTGAGTATCCATGTTTTTGCTCAAACATAAATTGGACAATGTGACACTAGTCAAAAGGTGTACATTATGTCGTTTTTGAAATGAGATTGATCTAAAGTGGCACTAGTCAAAAGGTGTGCACTTTCAAGTTTACACGAGCTCGACTCAGTCTTGGGTGGCACTAGTCAAAAGGTGTGCACCTATGTCCCTCGCCATTCGTGTGGCCGCGAATGTGCCTGGCCTCTGAGGTTGTCAATTCAAGTCTTCGTAGGAGGACGACAACGGGGTGTCTCGTCGCTAATGTGTAACTTGCTTGGCAAAGTGGATAAATGAAATTGATTTAAAGTGGCACTAGTCAAAAGGTGTGCACTTCAAGTTTACACGAGTTCGACTCAGTCTTGGGTGGCACTAGTCAAAAGGTGTGCACCTATGTCCCTCGCCATTCGTGTGGCCGCGAATGTGCCTGGCCTCTGAGGTTGCCTATTCGAGTCTTCGTAGGAGGACGGCAACGGGGTGTCTCGACTCTGAGGTGTAACTTGCTTGGTGAAGGTGGGTCGCTCCCACGGTCTTCAAAATAAAAGATAAACCGGTTTAATGTGATGCATTTGTTGTTAATACACTTTCGTACATCTTACGTGTCTTAACATGCTTTTACATGTATGATGTTCGTTGATATTTGATACAACTCACTAGGCTCCTTTAGCCTAACACTTGCTTGGTGTCGATGTGTCTCTCAGGTACAAGGGACGCCGTTCCTAAGTAGGTGCCGGGATTGTGAGTGAGCTTGGGGGAAAGTGTGAGGAGACCGGTCCTTTCGACCGCGAAGGCATTGACAGATTGATAACCCTTTTTGTAGTCTCTTCCCTAGATAGAATTGAGACTAGATGGTTGTCACATTATTTATTTAGATTACAAACATTGTAATTATACACTACTATTATACCCCTGTTTTTGGGAAGAGCTCACGCTTTGGCGTATATTTGTACTAACACCTTTCGTAAACGAAGGTTTTTGTTTACTCCAATTTTTGGGGTGTTACAAGTTGGTATCAGAGCTTTAGTTTAAGCGAACTAGGTATTGACCGTAGTATACCTAGACTTAAACTTAGTGCACTAATAGACACGTCAATTACCATGGGTAAAGTCTTAGGTGGGGAGAGCACTAGGGATATGAAAATACATGAGTCGAGAAATTGCGTCGATAGAGGCAGAGAATCTCGTGTATGGTCTATTCATAAAGCACTTAGCTACTGATTTATGAATGTATCGTCATTGAGCATTCTTGGTTACTATTGATGTAATGATTGATAAATGTTTGTTCATATGGTAGCTTGTTCTTACTTTCTTCTCGATTTTCTTATGATAGAATAGTTGTTCGGTCATAAAGGACCACTAATTATGATAAGTCTCTATTTAAAGGTCATGTTTTGATGATTGGTTTGAAAATGATTTGAGTACCTTGACTCGAGGGTGAATTAGTGGTAAGATGTATTATTTAGGCTCGGAAGACATGTTTCGGAAAGTGTATACCTCGGGATATCGTGTGGATATTGGAAGTATGGAAAAATAGATAAAACTTACTTGTCAAGGCAATAATGAGAAATTGTATAGTGCGCCATGCAAGTAGGTTATGAGGATCTAGACCTAAGATCGACTTAAATGTGAAAAAAAGGCTATTATTAGGAATAGGAATATTCCTTCATGTGATAGAACATGTTTGAATTGTTGAGTCGAATAATCGATTTATACATGAGTCCTACTTCTAGAAATCCCTCGCTCTCAGAGCCGTCGTGTTAATCCTCTAGATTTAAAGAGGAAGGCCGTAAGAGGAACTGAATAGCTTTAACCTAAGATCGGATGTCGAGATAAAATAGGTTGACTCGTAATCGACCGGAGTTCGAGTGGTTAGTTGAGATAGGCCCATACCTTGAAATAGTATGGGGTAAAAACATGTGGAGACACCCTAGGCAATATCGAGGGTAGAAGTATAAGATCCAGTCTAAGAGATGAATCTATCAACGTAAGACTTGGAATGTGTTATCTAGCACGACATAAAGGACTCGCCCTTTAGATGAGATCGCTTAGATGATTGTGAAACACGGATGGTAATGTATGAGGAATGTAGGTGGATGACTTTGACGGAATAGGTAGCCTACAAATTTTGTAGTGTTTTTATACGAAGTGGTCGTTTTATCACGTGAATATTTCCAAATTGAATTGCAAATGGCGTACATGCCAAAACAATGTTCTTCCAAAACGTTGTGTGTTCTGAATAGTTACTTCGAAACGAACGATGGTCGAGTTGTTACCGGGTGGGTATATCGAATGGATTTTAATAAAATAATCGTATATAAGGTTTTTGAGATGACTTTAATTACAAGGATTAAAAATACCTTTTCACATAATTTATTGCTTAAATGAGATTTATAAAGGTATGGACCCACCCGGGTAACCGTTTCGTTAAACTGTGTTGAGTTTTGGGTCAAAATGACTTCGTGGGTTACGTCCACTAATAGGGTAAACAATATAAAATTATTTTAAGACCGACTATATTGGGTATATTGAGTTTAGAACTTATGCTCGGTTTTGACCTTGAGAGAGTTGGGAATAATTTCCGTTTACTAAGATAGCTCGATTACGAGTCTTGGTCTCTAAAATGACTAGGTGGTAAGCTTGGATTATTATATCGTACGGTGATGAACGATAGGACTACGTTGCAATAGATGCGTATACACTCAAGTAAGTCATGACTATCGGGACTACTAGGTGTTACCAGACTTAGTCGGGAGCCCTTGTCGCTTGACCATTACCTATCGTTGTCAAGGTTGACAGCCATAGTATGGACCTCTTGATATAGAGATTGACTTTCGACGAGTAGCCCGAGTGTATCAATTCGGGTGGACTTTCGTCAAGTAGCCCTAAGTTTTGGTAGGTCTTTAAAGTACGGCTAATGAGAGCTGACACAAGATCAGTTGTCTCTTGGTAAGACTAGAATGGGTTGTAATAAGCACTTAGACTTTTGTGTTCTGGAGTGTGGTACAGTTAAGGTGATTAAAGTAATGTGCTTATGTGCTCACGACAAGCACGGGTCACCCCGTTGTCGTCAAGTCTTTTGTGTAAAATGAGTTTATACATTGTATTTGATTGTACGCTTTCGGTAAATGTTTGCCATGCTTAATTTTGAAAATTTTGAATTCCTTGATGTACCAACTAGTTAGGGGTTAATACCCAATTGCGGACTAATTGTATATTATTCCATTAATGTTTTAGATAAACTAATTGATTGCTGGCTTTTATGGGTATGTTATTATATAGTGGAGTAACACTTAGAGAGTGTGGACGGAGTTGTGTTTGTGCTCGATATGAGTCGAAACTAGACTACGTAGGGATTAAGTTTCATATCTCCCTTACGAGGGTGTTGTTGAGGAGCACCGTGTTGCCAACGGCTACGGGAGGAAGAGTGGTCCGATGAGAGACCCTAATCCAGAAGGAAGCTTGTTAATGACTAGGTGAAGTCCATTGCGATGTGGACAGATCCACGTAGGAATGATCAGTTAGCACCACCTAGTGAATGCATGATGTGCGTATTGACCCTTACAAGAGAATCCTATAGGTTGTTGGAGCACGTTTCTAAGAGATTGTAGCGAACCGTTTAGAACGAGACTTGTTCGAGCGGGTTAATTTACCATGTTTTGAGGTCTCTTTGGGTTCGAGAGAGACAAATTGTAAGAGGACATTCATTTTATCTGAAGGTCTTAGAAGGGATAACAAAAGTTAAGTGTGTACATATCTATATATCGATAACTCTAAAGTTCAATAGCGAATTTAGTGGTACTGTGGTGGTATGGATGAGAAAATATTCTCCATGCGTGTCTAGGGATCGAGAAAATGTTATCAGTGGTACCACATTGGGAGGTTATGCGATGTTTACTAATGACTTTATACGTAGACCGAGAGGTGCATGTTGTCAGTGTATTGATATTTCCATGTAGGAGGAACCTTTTGTGAGTATAAAGGTGATTTTGAAGACGTGACTTATAATTAAATTATGTGAAGTAGGAAATTGTGGTGGACATAATGGCATAATATGCCAAACTAAGCATGAAACATAGGATACGGTGACAAGTATTGATGGGGATAAGTAGTGTACTTATATTATTTAATCAAGATGGATTTGAGGGGGAGTTCGTACTTAGAAATTTAAGATTAAGTCATCTAAGGCAAGGTTAGAATTGCGTAGATGATTGGACAATTAGAAGGGTTATGTTAGTGCGACTGTGGAAATTTATTGATTTAGAGGAAATTAGCGATTTTCTAAGTGAATAAACTTGCCTTCCTTATGGAATCTATAGGCGAGTAGACGGAATTTTCAAATTTTTTGGAGAATTAATGACGACGACTAGACACCATTAGTGAGAGTGTCGAGACATTCCTGGTAGTAAAGAGACTCTTGGTTGAGTGGTCGAATTTACTAGGAAGCGAATAAAGTATAATAACTCTGAATAGTAAGTGTTGTATCTAGATGACCGGATTATTTCCCTCTAAGTAGTGCAAGGAGCTAGTGTTACGTATTCTAGTGATCTTATCTTTGTATCACGCGTCATGTTTCGAAAGGTAGTCGTAAAGTAGTAGCTTGTGGTATTTTGATGAGCCACCTTTAAAATTAGAACACTATATTAGTGATCATATTGGAATATAACTAAGTCCAATGTTAATTTAACCGACGGGCATAGAGGGAGCTTAATGTCTTAGCTTTGCAAAACGCGTGAGCAAAGTTGTCCTTTGTGGTTTGGAAAATATTAGCAATTTCGGGGACGAAATTCTATTTAGGTGGGGAGGATTGTAGCACCCGTAATTTTCGGAATTAGACCTTTTTAGGATGAATATGAAAAATAGGATTTTTGATCAAAACCTAGATTTTATTGTCTTGTTGGATGGGAAATTGAAATACGAATCCAACGGTTCTTTCGGAATCAAAATCGGAGCTATAACGAAGAAGTTATGGCCGAAACAAGAATGCACCAAAATCATACAGATGCTAGCGACCGCTAGGGCTCACACCTAGCGATCGCTAGGTGCTGGTCAGACCCGAAATCGGGTTAAAAACCCCTCTTCTTCATTTGGGCATATCTTTCTCATACGAACTCCGTTTCTCTCGATTCTTTTTGCTATCTTCTCGATTTTTCGAGCTCTTCAAGAATACATCAATGGATTTCAAGTATTTGGTGGTTCAAAAACGTTGGTGTAAGTATTCTCTTCATCTCTTTCGAGTTTAAGCTTCGATTCGAGTGGTTTTTCATCTCGAAACCTTTTCTTCCATACTTGGCTTAGATCTAGTATTGTTTTAGGTGGAATTCATGTTTTGAGGAGTGTTGGAGGCTAGATCTACTCGTTTGGAGGGTGGAGACTTCCATGGCTTCATCTTCTCCACCTCTCACAACCTCAAATCACCATTGTTGCAAGGTGTTCTTCATCTAGGGTTTGTTCAAGATTTGGCTAGGTAAGCTTTATCTAAACCATTTGAGGTTGGTTAATCTATGTGATAGGAGTTATGAAACTAACCTAAGGTTCGATTTACTTGATTCTAGGTTCGTTCTCGTATTTGACCTAAATCGGAAGATTTGGGGGTTTTGGGTGTAAACCCTAAGGTGAGTTGCTAAAACCATTTTGTTAAAACTGAGAGCACATCATCTTGTTTGATTTACATGTCTTGCTTGGTTGTTGTGATTAAACGTGATTAAGGATGAAATGCCTAAATGGTTAGGTCTAAGGATTTCCATGAAATGATTGAGTAATGATGCTTATATGAGTGGCTTGATTTGGATTATTGTATACATGGAGTAAATCATCGTATGCTACTATTGTATGAGTTAAATACATGTGATTATGTGATGAATGTATTTATGAGAAATACGTGTTAATATGCATGCCACGGAATGATGCGAAGGGATGGAATCCCGAGCATGTGGGCTTATATGAAATGAATGAAAGAATTGAGACTTGAAATGATGTTTAAATATTATGGAGCACCGCCAGTCAAAAGGCGTGATGCTATTGGTCACTAGTCAAAAAGTGGACCGGGATGCCACTAGTCAAAAGGTGAGTATCCATGTTTTTGCTCAAACATAAATTGGACAATGTGACACTAGTCAAAAGGTGTACATTATGTCGTTTTTGAAATGAGATTGATCTAAAGTGGCACTAGTCAAAAGGTGTGCACTTTCAAGTTTACACGAGCTCGACTCAGTCTTGGGTGGCACTAGTCAAAAGGTGTGCACCTATGTCCCTCGCCATTCGTGTGGCCGCGAATGTGCCTGGCCTCTGAGGTTGTCAATTCAAGTCTTCGTAGGAGGACGACAACGGGGTGTCTCGTCGCTAATGTGTAACTTGCTTGGCAAAGTGGATAAATGAAATTGATTTAAAGTGGCACTAGTCAAAAGGTGTGCACTTCAAGTTTACACGAGTTCGACTCAGTCTTGGGTGGCACTAGTCAAAAGGTGTGCACCTATGTCCCTCGCCATTCGTGTGGCCGCGAATGTGCCTGGCCTCTGAGGTTGCCTATTCGAGTCTTCGTAGGAGGACGGCAACGGGGTGTCTCGAATCTGAGGTGTAACTTGCTTGGTGAAGGTGGGTCGCTCCCACGGTCTTCAAAATAAAAGATAAACCGGTTTAATGTGATGCATTTGTTGTTAATACACTTTCGTACATCTTACGTGTCTTAACATGCTTTTACATGTATGATGTTCGTTGATATTTGATACAACTCACTAGGCTCCTTTAGCCTAACACTTGCTTGGTGTCGATGTGTCTCTCAGGTACAAGGGACGCCGTTCCTAAGTAGGTGCCGGGATTGTGAGTGAGCTTGGGGGAAAGTGTGAGGAGACCGGTCCTTTCGACCGCGAAGGCATTGACAGATTGATAACCCTTTTTGTAGTCTCTTCCCTAGATAGAATTGAGACTAGATGGTTGTCACATTATTTATTTAGATTACAAACATTGTAATTATACACTACTATTATACCCCTGTTTTTGGGAAGAGCTCACGCTTTGGCGTATATTTGTACTAACACCTTTCGTAAACGAAGGTTTTTGTTTACTCCAATTTTTGGGGTGTTACAACCACAGCGGGGAAACCAAATCCGAGTCAGGAAACTCACCACAGTGGGAAACGCTAATCCGAGTTGGACTACTGGAATATCAAGCATTAAGCTAATGGCTTTTGCAATTAAAGGCTCAATCAGATAAAACCTATAAATCTCTAACCAATTTAACCTACTAATCCCAAAACTACTTCAATCAATCAATTCTTTGATTGATTAATCCAAACCCAATACAATCAAATTTACAGACTTCTTACAAAACCCTCAACCAAAGTTTTAGGGTCGAATCCAACATTTTAAAACCATAGAGGTTTTCCTAAACAAGCTAAGATAGGAATCCTTACCAAATGATGAGAGCCTTTGATGACGATCCAAGCTCCCAAATCAAATCAACCTTCTTAGAGTTCTTCCTCTTCTTCCTTCTCTCGTTCATGGCTTCACACACACATAAACTAATAGGAATTTTTTTTACCCTAAATGGAAAAATTTGCCCTAAATGTAAATATATACCATGGGCTTAAGCCCATGGCCTCCTTAATTCATTCCCAAATGGCCTAAGCCCAAACATTCATTATTTATAGTTTGGCCACTAAGCTTTTGAACTTAGCAAATTTAGATCCCAACTTAAATTCCGGTTATTACACTGGTAAAGATCATGACTTAGTAGAATGGAAAGCAGATATACTCGTAGTAGGTGTCAAATAGAAACACATGGCGAAAGATGAGACTTCAAAGTTCCATAACTCGATCATCAGGAAGCTCGATTCTCAATTGTGGGGATTATTATTTGAAATATCTACCAAGGAAGATTACATCGAAAAGGCCGGACAGTCAACTATTATTAGGATTGCGGGTCTTGGATCCAAACGTGTTATCCTGATGGGGATCAAAAAGGTTGCCACCAATTTTTCTTATCGCAGTCTTAGTGAGTAGGGATGCAAATGGGACGGGGAATCCTGCTATTCGCGGAGATCCGACCCGAACGAAGAGAGGAATCTCTGCTTTAGTGGGTAATGGGTCAGGGATGGAGCTTGATTTTCTTACCCTAAACGGGGACGGGTATAATGGTATCCGCCCCATTTAAGACCCGACATATATAGAGGGAAGTTCATTTAAAAACCAAAACATTAATAAAACCGTAAAAAATTATGGTTTCATAGCTTAAATCAACGAAAACTCTTCGTGGAGTTGTTTAATATGATGCAAATATTTCATATAACTCATTTTTTGGTGTTCCTTTTTGTAAAAATGACAAGTTTTCACAGGATTAAAAAAATATTTGAAACAGTTTCATAAGAATAAAGAAAGTGTGAAACATTTTCATTTTACATAAAAAAACACCGAAATTATATGAAACAATTTCATCAAAAAATGAATTATATGAAACATTTGCATCATATTAAACAACTCCACAAAGAGTTTTCGTTGATTTAAGCCAAAAAAACATGAGTTTTTACGGTTTTTAGTTTTTACTAATGTTTTGGTTTTAAATAAACTTTCCTCTAATGACATAGATTATAGCATCTACTCTGTAACAACCCAAAATCCAACAGATAATAATAAAAAACCCCAATGATCTAACGTAGCGGAAATATAAATATAACAATAATAACTGGCTTCAAGCTAAATCATCAAGTCAAGAGAGGTAAGTCTAAATAGTGCCAATGGAACAACCTTCCACATCTGAGATCTAAATAAAATTGTTTAAAGACTAAGGCATACAACTATACTAATCGTTCACCTTCTCCTTTCCTTTCCCTACACCCCGGGTCCTTCCTGAAAAGGGTTAAAAGTTTTGAAAACGAGGCTTAGACCAAAAGGTCTAGTGAATTCCCTCAAAAACAGTTTAAATAACAAACGTGGCTTGTTGGCCTAAATATTTCAATTAAAACAACAGTGGTACATTGTGGACATATGATCCGTCACCCCGTGACGCTGGATTGGGGCCGCAGCCGACTTCCCAGATCCTAGTAAACCACTAATGGCAGGCCCCCTCATGTAGATGCCCTTTTAAGGGAAGACGAAACTGATTCGTGCTCCACACCTCACACTCATTCCCCAGGGGATGTATTGTCCTCTGGTACTCACTATGCAACGCACTTCGAAACATTTATTCATATAACGGTATTATAAGCATGCTCATAAGTTATAGTTATTCAACAATTTATCCACATCACGTTTTCATAAAAGCAGTTTAGTAAACATTCTCAGTCTTAACAAAAATGTGGTTCGGCAAGGGAACTCACCTAAGCCTAATCCAGCAAATTACCAAGCTAAGCTCGCCTAACGAATTAGCAACCGATCTAAACATCACACAATTTTACTTAGATACTGATGAACCTTTGAGCTATAAGACCCCCTAGGCAGACATAGCACGGGGGTTCCGCTATAGGATTCTCCTCAGAAAATCTAACCCTAGGGCCAAAATCTCTCAAAATCCGACCGGGAATCCACCCAAAATCCGACTCGGGTTTTGACCTAAGTTCGACTCGGACTTTAGCCTAGTCCGACTCAGATTTACCGAGTAGTCCGACTCAGACTTTCTTGGGTAGTCTGACTCGGGATTTCCAGGATTCGAGGAGATCGAACCCTGGTACCTGAAATCACTTCCAAAACAACTCAAAAAACTTATCAATTAAACCCTATTGAACCTACAGTTCATTCTAATACAACATAGACTAATTTTAGGAGCAAAGCTAGATAAATCTGACCTTTAACAGTGAAGAAGATGATGATAACGTTGATGATGCAAATGATGAAGATGCTGCTATTCTTCTCCCAAAACATGCACACGCACATACAGTGAATTTTACCCAACATGGCTAAAACCCCTAGGTCATCACCTTTAGTATGATGGGCCATGGGCCCTAGGCTTAATTCTTTTTCCAAAAATAGTCTAAGCCCAAAACATAATTGAATTTCAACTTTCTCAAAAGTCATATTTGGTCCCTGAACTTCACAAGATTCTCAATAAGATCTAAATTGTCATAATAATTATATTCCAACAAATCTCGGTTATAACATACTCCAATAAATATAAAACTTATGAGTAAGTTTGTATAAATATCAAACGAGAAGCATGTCAATTTAAGAAAACGTGAGGAACAATCTCAGCCACTCATCTTGCGGTTACAGTGGACGTGATCACGAAGGATTGACGCGATTCATGGGAGGGTAGAGATTATTAAAGGGGTGGACCAGTCAAAGCCGTCTTTGTTGAGCGGATGAGTGACTGAGGTTGTTTCTCACGTTTTGTTAAATTGATATGTTTCTCGTTTGAACCTCTATATATATAGTTGATGGTTTTTGCTTTAGTTTTTATTAAACTTAAGGTCGTAATCATGATAGAAATGTAGAATCAAGTTTTCTTTATGGGAATAGAAAAAAACAGATAAACACAAATATACCGAGAGATTATTGAACTAGAAATGAAAAACAGCAACGAAACAATAAAGAACAACGAAGAAGATGAACAATTTCAAAAAACGACTCTCATGTATATTACCTTGAATGTGTGTACGGCTGAATGGGGATTACAAAAATTGAAGATTGTTACCCTAATTACATCAATCACTCCTATATATACGTCTAAGCATGGATCCTAAGCCCAAGCCCTTTTCATTTTGAATTCCCAAGCCCATTTCAATATAATTTAATACATACACACAAATTGCTTACATTTATAAAACTTTTTACAAAATCAGTCCTTGACTGAGCTAACAATCTCCCCCTAAGTTTTATAAATGAAGCACGCCTTGAATCTTCTTTCCAACTTCAGATGATATTAGCAGAGCTTAAAAGGTTAACTCCTCAGAGAATCACACTGCAGAGGCTCTGTGGCTTTCGTTAGAGGCTTTGTAGGTTTTTGACTTGTATTAACCTTCAAAGCTTTACCATCAGAAATGTGTCGACAGAGTTCTCGTATTCGAATGCATAGGTTCATCTTCTGCAGAACTTTTCAACAGGAACATGGCAGTGAGCAGATAGTTGGTGTAGCTATGCTTGTAGCAAGTTGAGCAGAATGGCAGAAGAATCATCTTGTAACTTTGAATGCATCAGAGTCTCTGTGATGTTTTACAGAGTCTCTGAAATGATCAACAGAAGCTCTGTGACTTTTGACTTGTGTATATCTGAATCTTTATCATCTAAGGTCAGAAGATTACAGAAGCTCTGAAATATGTTGCAGAGGCTCTATGACGAATTGTTACAGAAGCTCTGAAATATGTTGCAGAGGCTCTGTGGTACTTCTACTTTATCCAGATTTTCATCTTTTGAAATTTATATGAATGACGAACTCCCCCTCGACTTGTGCTCTGTGATTTCTTCCCTTGTCAAGAAGCATTGCTCTTTCGACTTTTGCCTCAACTGACTGCATCCCAAGCAACTCAGCGTGAATGACAGAGGTTCTGCTTTCTGTAGAGTTTAGACGTAGCAGATAAACAAGTAATGCATCTTCGATTCTTCATATTGGACAAAGAGAAGTAGCAGAAGATTCTTTTCCCAGCTCTGTAAACAAGTTCCGTCCAGTGGTCTTCAGACTCTCTATAACTCAACAGAGGGCAGAGAAATAGGAGTGTCGTTCATGCTGGATTGAATAGGAAACTTTTGTGGACTTTTAAGAGCTCTGCTGGGAAGGTTGACATGGTGTTGTATTTTAAATGTGGCTGGGTTCAGAGGGGTGGGCATGGAGGTTAATGTAGGAGTGGTTTTTGTCTTCTGTGAAGTTCAGGGAAGTTCAGCGTTCGAAACTGAACTAAGTCCTCTGTGGATTTGGATATTGTCTTTCAGAAAAATCTTAATAGATTTGAGAAACATCTGAAGACTTAAATTGGGATCAGAGGAAATACCAGAATGGAGGTTCTGTGAATTAAAAAGGATAGAACGAATAAGATCGAACAGAGTCTCTGTGAAAAAGAATAGAGATTTAACTTTTTCAAGATATTTTCAACAAATTATAGACAGTGAGCAGAGGATTCGGGAGCTATGTCTCTAACAAGTTGATTAGACCAAAAAGTTATCTCAACATTAAAAAGAAAACGGACAGAGACTCCGCGGTGGTGTTAGAGGCTTATGAGAACAACTGGCAGGGGTTCTGACAAGTCCATCACATGGCCTCTCTTTTGATTGAGACTGTAAGAGCAAGCAGCCAAGAGGCTCTGTGATGTCCGTCAGAGGTTCTGTGACCACTGCCAGAGGTTCTGTGGCTTATACGCCTCTGAGGTTGATTCTGGTCTGAATTTGACACATTCGAGTAGGTGGTGATACACATTTGAGGTAAACCACCTATTGACCCTAGGAAACCAACCTTAGTATCCCTGTTGAGGGATAGACCACCTTGTGTGACATCCTTTTTGAAAATCACACAGAATCAGAACCTGGAACAACTCTGATCTTCTTTCGCTCGAAATGTACGTGTTTTTATATCGAAAATCAAGCTTAATTAATAACCGCAAGCGTACGGTATCGTAACGTAACATACGGGTCGAACACGGGGAGGAAATGGGTAAAGCATAGAGTTACATCTTCGATTCGCAAGTTATGCGGATTTCAAGGTTCAAAATTTGGTTTTCTAAGCTAATGAGTGAAATAACCTCTTATCTAAGAATTCGCTACTAATCAAAATGCTAAGAACTACAAAAACATCAAACTCTACACTAAAGTTAACTAGGAAATGCTAAACCTAAAAGGAATTCTAAACTATCTTAACAAGCAAAAATCTATTAATGACGAATGCTAAAGAAACGGAAAACTAACACACGAATTGGAAAGATGCATTCCTCAAAAGTGATTTGGACATTTCATTATAATGAATCAAGAGATTTTTCCAAACAAAAGAACATCCTCACTTCTCCCGAAGTAAAGATTAATTCTCGACAAATTCCGATTACTTCCGTACCAAATTTTATCGAGAATTATGTTTGGAATGCGATCTTATCGATTATCGATGCCTACTTCCGTGACACGACACCAATATTTGGCTAATTGTACTAAATCGTTACCGAACTTCCGTTCAACTAACAATTGTTTAGAAAACGAGTTGAAAGAAGATGAACCTACCTAGCTAAATCAACTTCCGTCAATTAGCTTAGTTCGATTTCATAAACTACAACTTAGTCAAAATGAAGACCAATAAGCCAAACATGATTCCTAATAATGCAATTACCAAACATGATTTCAAAGAATGATCAATCACAACTCATGAATACACTAATCATTTGAACCTAATTCTACACCTACACATGAACCTAAACCTATCAATCAAACAAGATTCATAACCTAAATCTACAACTAAAGTGAACATTAATCTAAAGTAATAAAAGCAATTGATAAACCTATATCTACACATGCAATGAACAAATTGAAACATGCTTGATCTAAAACACACAAATTCACTATTCAACATGCAACAAATTGAATCTACTTGAAGATATGGAAATTAAGCATCAATTTGAAAGCATCTATGAACCAAAACTACAATTCACAAACAATTATCAACTAAGTGCAGTAAAACATGAACAATTAACCTAGAAAAGCAATATGAATCAATCTAACAACTAATCAATCCAATTGGAACAAAATAAACCTAAACTAACAATTGAATAGCAATTTCTAACAAAGATAGATGAGAAGAAGATACAATTACTCTCAATTGAAGGAATCATCATAAGAATTGAAGCTCTATTGTCAAATTCAATCCAATTTCAAGCAAAGATCCCCAATCTCCATTGAAGCTCCAATCTAGATCTAGAACTACCAAAAACTACTTTAACTACTTGCCAAAAATGTCAAAATGAAGTCTGGATGCAAAATACCACGTGCAGAAAAGTATTTAAACGAGTACACAAAGACCAAAATGCCCTTGGGCAACAAAAGTTCGCGGGACGATTTGTGTCGCTAGCGATCGCTAGCTAGCTGAAATTCTTCTATCTTCCTTTCTTTGATTGCTTTTTCCGACCATCCTTAATCACCGCCTTCACTCCTCATCTCGAGCTCCTTTCACGCGTTCTTTCTGTCCATCCCATCATCACTCCCATCTCCTATCTTGCCATCTTGATCCTCCTCGGCTCCACCTTGCATATCGCCACCGTTTGTACCAAGTCCCTATACAAATAAGCTCAAAACACCCAATTAATGTACCAACAATATAACACTCGCACTTGAACGGAAAAATGCAAAATAAGAAGAAAAAATGCATGAACTAAATAAACTAAAAAGGAAAACAACCTATCTAATGCATGAAAAAGATGTAAAAATGCATGCAAAACAAATCTGAACAATTTTATCAACATCTGAAACTCAAGAACACGTTGAAGAACGATTTTCGAAAAGAAATTCCTAAATCCAAAACCAACAGTCTTCGAAGAAACAAATTTCGAAGACGAAACTGTTTGAAGAATGGACTCAGAAATGAAACGATACATATCTAAACACTAAATTTCCAGAAAATTTCCCACGAAAACTTGTTCTAAAAGGATCGAAAACGAATACTGTTGATTCGTTCATGCTCTGATACCAATTGATAGAAATGTAGAATCAAGTTTTCTTTATGGGAATAGACAAAAACAGATAAACACAAATATACAGAGAGATTATTGAACTAGAAATGAAAAACAGCAACGAAACAATAAAGAACAACGAAGAAGATGAACAATTTCAAAAAACGATTCTCATGTATATTACCTTGAATGTGTGTACGGCTGAATGGGGATTACAAAAATTGAAGATTGTTACCCTAATTACATCAATCACTCCTATATATACGTCTAAGCATGGATCCTAAGCCCAAGCCATTTACATTTTGAATTCCCAAGCCCATTTCAATATAATTTAATACATACACACAAATTGCTTACATTTATAAAACTTTTTACAAAATCAGTCCTTGACTGAGCTAACAAATCATCTTTTTGCAATTTGTGATGTTCGTAAAATGAATTATGGAACTTTTAGTTATTGTGATTCTTATTTTATTATTCCATGTTTTCAAATTTATAAAAAAATGAAATTTATTTACTAAATGGGTATCTATCGGGTCGGGTTCCCCAACCCCGATGAAGATTTTCTTATCCGACTCCGATGGGGATTGAACAGGGCAGGGACGGGTGTGGATATAAGAAGTCGAGGATGGGGGCACGTATTATAGTCCCCGCTACTATCCGCCCCCGTTTGCATCCCTATTAGTGGGTCGGTTGCATCAGCAACCAAGGATTATCATGCAAACAATGTTGTCGTTGCCCTTGCTTCTAAAGACGACTTAACTCCTAGAATGAAGCTCAGAACTGCTTCATCCATCGTAAAAGGTAAGTAGGAATTTTGAGTAGTAGTAACAAGTTTAATGTTGAATGTTTAGACTATGATAGGAACGTTGCTAGGTACTTCTGAGGATAAGAGATTCAAATCTGAATATAAGAAACCAACTCTCAAGCTCGTCGACCTTTTCGGTGTTTAAAGTGAACTCGTGCTAGCAAAGAAACGTAAGTATAAAGAAGATATTTGCATGCGTAATTTTGGGGAAAGAGCTTGCAAATGCACCAACAAATATGCTCAGTACTGGTTAGTGTTTCTTTATATTATGTTAATTTCATTAATCAATGATTCCTATGTTGATAAAATTTGTTTTTAAGTTTATGCTGCAAAGGTACTAGCAAAAGACGCTGAAAAGATTACTTCTACATTCAGTGGTGTACTTCGAAAACAATTGTGGATACAGAGCAATGCAAAGAATTGAAAATAGGTTGGTAACTTGGTGTTGCTACCGCTTCGACAAATCCTCTTAAATTCATCCATATATGTTATACACCTCCACCCAGTTCCATCAAAACCAAGTAGCTATAGCGGGAAAATCCATGGCCAAGTTAACCCGACCAAAATAGAGGTAAGATAATATGTTCCATATTAAATTATAACTATTCACATACCAATTCGAAATATATTGATTGAAAAACAACATTTGTTTTTCTTTTGAATTTACACAAATTACCAAGTACAATTTTAATGTGCTCAATTCATAGTGGTTTTAATTTGAGCCACAAGTTTCCTTCTCTTTGCATGGGAGATTTTGAATGTCATTTGCATGGTGGAAACCACGTTTTTTGGGTGTGCCAAGAGGTTCTAGCACACAGGGCCTCCGGTCGTTGGAAGCATTGGGATATCTTTTTAATCTTCTAATGTTAATAAGATTACTATATAAATTAGTTTACCAAATATTTAAACAAAGCAATCTTTAGCGTAATGCTAAAAGCCTTGAAAGTTAGCATCCACTTTGGTGCCGCCTGAGATTGAATACCATACATTGCATTTTATCATTATATTTGTCTTATCCTAGAAATTTGAAAATTATTTTAAGTTAGTTTGGTTTTATTCTAAATTTTCTTGGGTTTAATTAAACATACAAAGTTGTTGTTTTTTCTTCTAATTTTAAGTTTCTTTTAAGAATGAAATAAACATGTAAATTTTTCTAACTATTTTCTTTTCTTAATTCTTATTAAAAGGATTTTTAAAGTGTATAATATGTTATATTATAATGTGTTATCTTTTATAGAGTTTTATTGAAGAATATTGATATATTATAAAACATGTCAATATAAATTTATAAAAGATATTATAAACATGATATAAATTATAAATTATAAAATAGATGATATAGCTTTCTTAATAATTTTAGTTTTCCGTGCCTTCTTAATGATTTATTTTATATTTTTCTTTGAATATTTAATAAAATTTAGATTTTTTTA